>PVJS01055874.1:0-12521 GCA_004027185.1 Glis glis
AGGCGGAGACCGGAGGATCCGGGTTCGCGGCCAGCCTCAGCTCTCTCGCTCTCTCTCTATCTCTCTCTCTCCCTCTCTCTCTCTCTCTTTCTACTTAGTGAGGCCCTCCACAACTTCATGAGACCCGGTTTCAAAATAAAGCATAAAAAATAGGGCTGGGGGTGTAGCTCAGAGGTAGAATGCCCCTGGGTTCAATCCCTAGTACCGCAAAAAAATATATATATATCTTAATCTTGAACATATTTATTTATGTGTTTATTCTAGAGGAAATTTTAGTTGAAAGTTAACTTTATGTTCGGCTATTTCTTAATCATTGGATTCATATAACAGAGCTAGAAGAAATCATCTATGAAACAAGAATTGGACCCTCTCCAAACACCAAATCTGCCTGACCTTGGACTTCCCAGCCTCCAGAACTGTGGGAAATAAATGCCTGTAATCTATAACCTACTGGGTCTATGGCATTTTGTTAAAGCATTCTGAAAGAACTAAGGTCACTGCATTCCGGGAGACAATGGGGGTAAAATCACTAACTTCACTAAGTCACTCAGTGAGTCATACAGTGAGTTCATAAGATGAAAATTGAATGATACAAATATTTAAATGGAACAAATCCACATAAATATAATTGGTGGATTATATTATACCTATATTGAAATCTTTTTAAATAATTTGTAACATGACATGACATGACATGCATTCTAATTTACCCAATGGGTTATTTCACAAAGAAATTGTTTTTGGTATTCCAAGTATTTTGACTTACTTTAATAATTAGCTGTTCAGTTTTCTCCATATTAGCTCATTTTTTAGGACGTTGGTATGAAAACATTCCTTTTACTCTCTTAATATTGTCATGTATTCATAACAAAGACTTCTTGCTGATATGTGTTTAATGAAACAGTATATAAGTCATTTACATTTTTCAGTTTCTAATTAACATGTGGCTAAAATACAAACCAGATATAATGTTAGTAGATCCAAAGCCATTTAATTCATCATCAACTATTACATATTTCACTATAAAACAGAGTTTAATAACAAGTAAGTAGTGGTGCATGGTGATGCACACCTGTACTACTTGAGAGGCTGAGACAGGAGGATTGCAGTTTTGAGACCAGTCTCAGCAATCTAGCAAGACCTCAGCAATTTAGCAAGACTGTTACAAAATAAAAAATAAAAAGGACTGGGAGTGTATCTCAGAGGGAGAATGCCCCTGGGTTCAATCCCCCCCACTTAAAAAATAGACAAAGTTCTATAGAATGTATAAAAATAACGTAACTAAGCCATGTGCTAAAATAAAGGTTCAGCCTTTATTCTAAAAAATATTAAGGGAGGGATGAAAGACCTTATCATATTTTAGGTGATTAAGACCTTCAAAACTTTAAGTATATAACTTATAACTTATGAGCAATTTTCATCAATTATTTTTCTATAACTGTGCAATATATTATAAATGTGACCTGAACTCTTAGATTTAATCACATTTTTAACTACAGATTTTAAATTTTAGTGACTAAATTTATTTTTATCCTTTAGAAGAATTATTATGAAAAGGAAACAGCACTTTTAAAACATGATCAAACTTTGACCTCAGTAAGTAATTCAAGTAAAAATAAGTAAATGATTGAAAGATTTAGAACTGAAGTTTCTTATCCTTCTAGCAAGTACCTTGGTGAGCAGTTTCCAATCAATTCAACCAGTGTTCACCAGGAATTTGAGAATTTTTTTTGTTTCTCTCATCTGAAAGAAACAAGGTGAGGTCTTTGGCTTCCAGAAACTCATAAACTCAATGAAAAGCTGTGATTTACATACCTGAATCAATTACACAGAAATGGGAGAAAGGTTATGATAGATGAAAAAGTAAATTCTGCTAAAGATGGAAGACTGGCTTTTATCTGATCATTTGCAATCATCCCTTCCTATGTCCAGCCAGTTCATGCTGGAGTCTGTCTCAGACACAGTCACCATTCAAAACAAGCTTTCTTAAATGCTGAGTTCACGTATTCAATACAGGTATTTGCCACTTAATTATATATTCTTCAGACTGGTATGTCACTATTTTTGCCATCAGTCCATCTTCCCAGCCTCATCTCACACCAGTTCAGGCACAGACATGCCCCAGAGACAGTTTTCTTTCTTCAGTTTTTATATTTTCTTCATAGACTCGATGTAGAGCACCAAAGGGACATCATCCTTTGATTCTATTTCTATGTGTCAGTCCAGTGGACTCTCCCACTATCACACAAGCTATTAACCTCTGTCCATTCATACAAGCCCTGCTCCATCCCTCAACAATGAATCTTATCTACAAAATCTGAAGTACTATTTTAATAGCACAGACTGGTCATGTCATATTTTCATATTAATCAGTCATTTATTTTGAGCACACTACAGAAGCAAGATGAACCCTCCACCCAAAATTTGTTTTGGATATCAAGACTGACCACACACAGACACACACACACACACACACACACACACACAGACACACACACGCACACACACGCACACGCACACACTATAAAAGTATTTGTATTTTTCCAAGTTTTTAAACTTTTTTCAAATATACAATGATAGTGATATCTTGAAACCTTAACAAAAATATCTCGAACATTAATTTTTAGCATTTATTCTTGTACAAAATTATCAGAATTAATTTTTAAAACAGACTCCTTGTACAAAAGAATAACAAGTTCATAAATTTTAAGAAATGAGAAAGATTGAAAAAAAAATATGAAGCTTGTGAAGAATAATAGAAAAATAGTTTTTATGGTTGTATTAATATAAAAATGAAGACTTTAAGGCAATATGTATTACTAAAAATATAAATAAATATCCTAATATAAATGACTAAATAAACTCTATTCAATTTTGTAAAGAGAGCCTTTTTCTGCACATCAATTTATAGATATAATTCACATTCAGCCAAAACCATGACCAGGGTGTGTATATTCATTTGTGTGTATTTATGTACCCATAAATTGAGATGCAAATTTAAAAATATATTTGTAAATAAATAACCAAAAACTTAATTTTAAATAAGAACAAAGTTTGAGGGATTGCATGATAATATTTCCAGAATTATTATAGAGCTACGATTAATAAATCAAAGAGGAATTGATTAAAGAAATGCACATAAGCAAATTAAATAGATTAGATAGTAAAAAAAACCCTCAAACATATACTTTCACCTGGTTTACAGTGAAAAAGGGTTACTGAAAACTTAACACTTTTTTTTTCTGTGATGCTGGAGATTGAATCCAGTAACATTCTACCTCTAATCTACACCTCTAGCCAGAGTTTCACTAAGTTGATGAGAGCCTCTCTAAATTGCTGATGATGTCTTTGAGCCTGTAATCCTCCTGTCTCAGCCTCCCAAGTACTGCGATTGCAGGTGTGTGCCACCATGCCTGGGCACAGATTATATTTTAGTGAATAATGTATTTGTATGTTTTTGTAAAAAATTAAACCTTGACCTTACCTCACATTCTACATATACAAAATTATATTCCAGATGGATTATAAAAATAATAGTCCCAGCTGAGCGTGGTGACACAAACTTGTAATCCCAGTACTTGGGAAGCTGAGACCGGAGGATCTGGGTTCGCGGTCAGCCTCAGTTACTTAGTGAGGCCCTCTGCAACTTAGTGAGACCCTGTTTCAAAATAAAGAATAAAAAAAAGGGCTGGGGTATAGCTCAGAGGTAGAATGCTCCTGGGTTCAATCCCCAGTACCACACACACACAAAAAATAGTCCCAGCAGGTATCTTAGAAAAATATTTTCATGACACTGATTAGACAAAACCTATTTAAGCTTAATATATAAAGCACAAATCATAAAAAATACCTAGTTCCTCTTACTTTATTGATGATGTCAATAGGACAATAAAAATTAATCAAAGTGTAGGGTGACGATTTCAATACATATATGTGACAAACGATACATATATAAGTCCTTATATAAAAATGAGTAAAAATGTAACCCCATGTAATTTTATGTAGTAAAGAGGATATTCTAATAGGAATAAGTGTATGAAAAAGTTTTCACATGGGAAAAGTAAACTAAAACCTTAAAAATTAGAAAGATAACTCAATGGTTCTACTTTATGACTAAAGTGAGAAGAAAAGATTGCAAGTACTGGCAAGATGGCGGAGGGTAACTCTCCTACAATGCTAGTGGGAAAATCACTGTTTTTCTCTTTCACATGATTAACTGGTGCTGTTCCTAAGGTCTCTATGACTCAGCATTTCCTCACCTGAGCTTGTAGCCAGGAGAAATATACACAGATGTTCACCAAGAGCATGTGCAATGAAAACCGATATGTAGATTCCTCATATGAACAAGAAATTAATATAAAGAATGTAATAATAGTAAAAACCTGGAAGCAACCCAAGTGTATAACCATCAAAAGTAGATGATATAAATGATAGTAGGATATTAACACAACAGAAAAGAAAAGCCGCCATTGTACACAACAGCATGAGTAAGTTTTATGGATAAATTATTGAGTAAAAGAAACCTGATAAAGAACATTATTTACCCTAAAATTCTGTCCACGTATGTTACATTCAAAAACAGGCAAAGTAAGCTATGGAGATGAAAATCAAAATCATGTTCATTTTTGGAGGGTTAATAATTGAGATGGAGCTTAAGAAATGTCTCGATGTTGATAATGTACTATATTTTTATCTAACTAAATTTCACACTTTTCAAATATTTGCCCCTAAAATAAGTATATTTTCATATAAATTATTTTATAAGATTTGAAGATTATGTATACATATATTTATAGACATCCTATCATGTCTTTTTAAGCAATGATTTGTACACAAAATTTTACACAATATTATGTAGTATACAGAACCAAAAGGAATTTATGTTAATAAGAATAATAAATACAATTACATGGCTCACTTCCAAAAATAATAATAAAATATGCCACAAAAGAATCACTAATGTACACATATATTTGTATACCATTCTTCCAAATATTGAGGAAAATATTAATCAAGGTAATAGGGAGTATCAAAATTTATGATTAGGTGTGAAGAACTCTTTCTCTCTAGATCACTGATTTAAATGTTCCTGATGTGCTAATAAAGAAAGTTCATTAACTTCTGATAGCTGTTTGGTGTTTTATGTAAGATGAGAAGATGGCCTCAGTTGACATCATAAAAAGTCATGTCGATAATTTAAATTACAAGAATAACTTCCCAGCCTATCTCCTTAGAGGCCAAAGATGAAAAGGGTGTTAAGGTAGCAGAACTTCCCTGCCTTTAAATGTGGCCTCTCCATCTGATGGATTATATAATATAGCAAAAAGGGGGCTAGAAAGCTGGTGGTTGTTTAAGGAATCATTTACTTTATTCTGAAATTTTTATTTCAGGCAGAAGATAATCTTTTCCTATTCTTGTGCTTTTTATACCTATTAATATAAACACTATTGAAGGACAAAAAATATGATTCTACATGCCATTACATGTAAATCCCCAGAAGTTATCAGGAGTTTCATTTTCATGTCTCCATGTGGAATAACTGCCATTAGAGTAACATCCAGGTTTTTAATACCACTCCATTTCTCCCCAGGGAATTCACTGGAAGGATTGCTTCAGACACTTCTGAGCCCACACTTCATGACCTTGCAGCCAGCAGACAAAATACAATTTTGTTCTTTTTCTCCAAATTATGGCAAGTTTAACATGGCAGGCTCTGCCCTTGTGGGGAAGGTTTGGGGGAGAAAATCAACTCGAGTACAAATACATAAGCCCATTTTTCTGCCCCTAAACTTGATTTTTCATAAACCTTTATCAATAGAAACAATGTTATTTTGATATCCATCTGCTTGACTCACAAGTATTTTTTAGTTGTTTCTATTTATACAAGTGGATGAGGAGTATTCATTTGGAGCCCCTCAAACCAACAAACCATGGATTGTTATTATTTGGGGCCTAATTATTCTTTTCCTTACATGAAGAGATGTGCAGGTTTCCTGTGTTTTGAGGATTTAGCTGAAATACAGTTTATTGATGGAATGAGAGGCATTAAAAGGCCAGAAGTGTGAGCATGAATTATATGTTTGAAGTGGCTCACTAAAATATTAAAGATGCCCTGAAGATTATCCAATTTAAGCCAGTTCCTGTACCTTCAGGATAGAAAGAGTCATGGTATGAACCTCCACTTTGCTCTTGGTGATGGTAAGAGTATTGAGTAGAGGAAGCCTTGGTTAATTTTTTTTTCTGACCTTGAAAGTTTATCTCTTCCTTTCTTTCAAACCCTCTAGTACAAATGAGCTTGAATACCTTCAAACTTATTGTAAGATGAATAGAATTATAGAAACCCTTTCATCGGTGCCAAATGGAATAAATTATATTGTTGAATTACAGGACAATTATGTCCAAAAAAGTGATAGATGACTACTTTTCACTTCCCTCCAAAGTGAGTTTTACCTAATTCTAAGGAAAATGTTTCCAAGTTCCTTTTAAAATTCTGCCTATCCTGTAACAGTTTATTCATAAAATCAAGCACTATTTCAAGAGTGTTTTTGTTGCAGAAATGGTTATAAAGTAGCCACTCTTCTTGTTTTTTATAAAACTCTCAACTTCTGCTATTTAAATTACCTAGCTAATTAGGTCTCCAATGAACAGGTGTGTAAACACACTCATTTTTAACCTTAAAAATAATTTCCAACACTCCTGGGTGCTGTTAAAAAATACAGCTAATACAGAAATTGCTTAAGCTTTTTGAGGATGATGCAGTTAATCAGAGATCTCTAGAGAAATCTGCTGGATAGAAACACTGAACTGTGCAAGCTAATGTGAAAATATTGTAATCCCAATGTATTTGAATAGAGAATTTAGTTTCTTAACTTAAAAGTAGGTAAGTGGTACTTGTATCATTACATGAGTCACATTAATCATCAAGTTTTCATACAGAGAAATATAGTGAAGCACAGCAGCTGGTTAAATCGTTAGGGATAATGACTTGCATAAAATTATAAGAAAGTGAAATAGTTTTTCTATTAAAAAATTAAGGTGAATTCTGTGTATCAACTATAATCCATAAAGAAAGCCTAAGAACTAGAAATTCATGTACAATCACCCTGCTGTCTTTCCCCTTCTCTAACTACATCACCATACCACTGTAGAAACACTATGTCATTCTCAGGAGTCAATACTTTATACTAACCCTGGCATACACGTCCCTTGATTTTAACATACAGGTTATTACTTTGAATAAATAATCTATCTGTCTGTCACCTTTTATCCTGGACCCTCTGATTTCAGTAGAAATGATAATCCTGAGATTCTAGCATTTCTATTTTTGGAATTATGGGAGACACGAGGAGCTTAATGAAAAAACAAAATACTAACCTGTGGAATGAAGGTTTTTAAAACTTTGGAGACTCTAAATTCCCAGAGGAGTTGATTAGTGCTTTAATATATGTTTCTGGATTCAACCTGATCAGAGAATTGGCTAGAAAATATCAGAACTGAGCTTAGAAATGTGCAAAAGCTCAGAAGCTTGGCACGGAAACTAAGGAAAAGTAGAACACTACATTTATTTAAAAAATTTTGCTGGAACCCTAGACTGATATGAATAGCAGAAAAAGTCAATAGACCTGGAAAATACTCCTGCAGTCAAAGGCACTATGACCCTAAATGAGGCCTGCATTCTTCCTGTGCACCAGCAATCCTTTTTTTAAAATTTATATCCATTTATTGGTGCATTGTAATTATACATTTAATAGGTGTCAGGTTAGAAGAGTCATACATGCACACATTGCCCATTTAGCCCTCCCTCAAATCCCGCCCCATTCCCTCCCCTTTCCGTTCCCTCCCTTTAGTGCTTTGCACAGTGATTTGAGTTTTATAAGTTTGGATATATACCTCATGCGCTTTAGTGTGTTTCCCTCCACCCCCTCCCAACTTTCTAACAGTCAGATTCTGAATGGGAGTTAAAAGATGTACTCAACCTTCATCAGCATCTCTCCAACATCCTAAAGGTACAAGTAGACAAAGGTAGTTTCTGATTCAATGGGTAACTATATATTTAAAATTTTAAAACCAGTTATATCCTATTGTCTCCCTTTCCTTCCCTGTTTTTCTTCCTCATACCTATTTCTTTTATTCCTCCCATCCTACTTCAGTTCCTCTCTAAACAACAAACCCTTCAGACTGAGTCTACTTGGCACAGAAGTAGGATGGCATCTCAGTTAACTACCTAGCTCACAGGGCCTTTCTAGCTAAAGAACTAAATGCAGGGTAGAAGGTAGGGAATAAGAAAAGCCTAAAAGTGAGCATCCCCTGTGCTTGATGGAGTTGTGGAAGGATGTCATGGCTTAATTGTATTGATGTCCCAATTTTTCTCTTATGTCTCCAATATTTTGGTATCTCAAGGTGGCCTCATACTTTTTTCTTCACCATTCAACTTTCTTTAAGCCAAGGATATGATGGCAAACGTAGCAAACAGACGCTTGATATAGCATGTTTATGTGTCTACCCATCCTCTTCACTACTTGCACAACCTACTGACAAATGAAAGACATGTGATCTAGTCAACCCTATTAACTCAGCTGGGGGCCAGACATGTGAGTGAGCCCAGCTGAGATCCAAACCACCAAGCCAAAGCCAGTCTAAATCTCCTTTGTAGTATTCAGGGTTCTCTAGAGGAGCAGAACCAATAGGAGATATATGTATGGTTATAAGAGGGGATTTATCAAACTGGCTCACATGATCAGAAGGTAGATAGTCCCACAATAACCATCTGTGCTCTAGAGAGCCGGAGCAACTAATAGCTGCTCAGTCTAAGATGCTGGAGCCTCACAACATGATTCAACAAAGTGTCAAAGTACCATAAATTAAGGATTGCCAACCACTAATAAGTACCAGAATGACCCAGAAAGCTTTCAAAAATATACTCAGACCCCTCTCTGACCTATCAACAAGTGTTCTTGGGTTAAAGTGTTTTGTGTAAGGGTCACAGCTTGCACTAAATATTGAAACTTCCTGATAATGTTTTCTTAACCATTGGAGGAGGGTATTTCTAGAGTGATTACATATTTTCTCACTGTCTTAATCTGAGAATGAGGAGAACTAATTAAGTTTTATGACAATTATCCTTAGAGTCATAATTTATTATCCTAATCTGTGGAAACTGATCATAGGCCATAGGCTAAAATATCAGAGGACTGTAGTGGACTTAAAATAGTTTCCTTGGAAAAATGCCACTTGGCAACCTGTTATTGCCATCTTCTAGAGAAAGATAGAAAGAATATAGCTGCATTCAGTGTGGTCTCCAAGGCTGCCAGAAACTTTTTCTGTAGAAACACACTAACAAACCAAAGCCCAAATAACCTCTGCATACACCAGAAAGGTATCGTCTTTATTGCCCATGTTCTGTTCCTCAGTTGTGATAATGACATTCTACCTCAGTTTTTTGTTGTTTCTTTTGTTCTGTTTTGCTTCCCTGTTGTTCCGCTTGCTTGAAGATCATCATATGTCAGACTCATTCTCATTATCCTGAACTCAGAGTAGTCTTCCTCGGCTTTTCTATAAAGGCATCCATACCCGATCCTCCCTACTACTATTATACATCCCTCTCTCTATTCAGTTACTACTTTATGTATTTTATTTATTTCCTTCATTGCTACTAGCATTGATATTGTGATTATATTTGTGATATACCACTTATGGTCAAATTGGCCACCAATAAGAGATAGATTAATAATAGATATTACAATATTGGAAGTTTGTTTATTTTATTAATATTTAACATCTTCTCTATTCATGAGTCTTATTTCCAGTCAGATGACCAGAAACAGAAGTATTCAAACCAAATAGATTTTATATAAACTTATCAGTGAACCTCATTATTTCCCTCTGCTGAATATTTTAAATTTTTCACTGTGTGCAGTATTCCTAAACCAATGGAATAAAGTGTTTAAGATATAAAGTAAGATAAATTAGGAGTGGAAAAAATAAAGCTCTGCCCAAGAGTCAAGATAACCTACTTAAGAGCTCTAGTCATTATTGAATATCCTTGTGATTCAAAGTACATACTGGAGGAAAAATGTGGTGATGGACAGTGGGACTCCAGTGACCCTCAGGAAGCCTGAGTAGTCTTTTGGGCTCTAATGCTAGTCAACTGTGCTATTTTAGGAAAATCATTTAACTTAGCTTTCCCCATCTGCAATATAATAGAACTAGTTCATGTCAAATTAGTGTGTATCCTATTAATTCTCTTCCCAGCACTTGGCCTTGCACCCTTTCTGGCAGTTAGTTTTGCATTGGCTCTGATAACAGTACCCGCCTTTATTGAGGGCAGCAGCAAAATGAACCAGAAAGAGCATGGGCTTTGGAATCAGACAGACTTGTGTTTGAATTCCATCTTTGCCCTTCCTGCACATGGGATCTTGGCCAATTTTCTTTGCCAGGCCAAGTTTTAGTTTGCTCAACAATAAAATGGTGATAGTAGTATCTTTTTCATAGGGTCCTGAGGATAAATGAGATGGCATGGAAAATGCTTGAAACATTATATGAAGTCTTCATTAAATTCTCATTTCCTTTCCTGTAGTTTGTTTTTTGTTGTTGTTGATTTTTTATCTCTCTGAAATTCTTCCTGTGTCTCCATCAGTATTTTTTTTCTTTGTCTGTCCATCCATGAGTACAAACAATTCTCTAATTTAGTTATATACTCTTCTGCGGGGATAAGGTCTTCATTGATCAGCTTTCATGACTTCCTCTGTAACTTTGCTGATGACTTATAAATGAATATTGCCATGGTAAACCTCTCATTTGAACTGTAATCACAAAATTTAACTACCTTCTACATCACCTTATAACTGTCCAACTTATTCTTTAAATCTGTGGCAGGCAACATAAAACTCCATAAAGCTGCTCCCATTCTTTTATTTCCTATTTTAGCTTCATCTTGCCACCACCATCTTCCACAAAATTAAAACTTCAGTATTATTTTTAACTCTCTAATGCTTCTAACCCCCTACATACCATAAACTACCACTGACTTCCTGACTTTTCTTTTTTCTTTTCTTGGTACTGGGAATTAAACCCACTGGTGTTCTACCTCCAAGCCATTAAATTGCTGAGGACCTTGCTAATTTGCCGAGGCTGGCCTCAAACCTGCAATTTTCCTCTCTCAGCCTCTTCTTTGATTTCCTTCAGAATTAGACTTTCCCAACATAGTAGCAAAGATGTTAGTAGCAACACCAGGACCATATGAAATATATAACAAGGATCCTGAAGAATAAGAGTTTTATTCAAAATAGATTCAATATGGTTCCCCAAAGCATTCTGATTATCCTGCTTATTTCTAGTTTTTGTTTCTCTGCTAGAGAATGAAAAAGAATACCCGATGTCAGAGAAGTCTGCTCTTACCAGAACTGCAAGGAATATGCCCAAGAAGAGAACTTATTCTCATATATCTCCAAATTCTGAAGACTATAGTCCATTCTTCCTGTTGAGTGAGTTAGATCAGGGGTATTACTCTAATAGGGTCCTTTCACATGAAAATGGATGTACAGGGAGTGGGACACTAAACTCCTATCCACCCCCCCAAAAATATCCACTAAACCTAAGGTGACTTATGAGATTCCTCATTTGAAAATTATTTCATAGACTCCAAATTGCAAATGAACTGAAAACATCCTTAATTACATTCATGCTATCCATTGAACCTACACTGTGATCAAGAGCTCTAGTTATGGAAATTGACTCTTACTGTAAATCCAAGCCCCCCCACTACTCACTGGAGATCCTTGAAAAAGAAATAGCACCCATCTCCTGGCACATTAAGGAGACATGCAAAGCATTTAAAGCACCATCTAAATCATAGGGAGAGCAGGACAGTGTTTATTTATTATTATATTTTTCCAGTCTATCAAGTGATATCTAAGTTCTACTAAGCCCTAAAGTCTTAAATTAGCTGAGCTTCTATTAATGCAATAAAATATTATCTCTCATCTATGCTCTGCTGCTTATTGACATTTCATGGAGGTTGAATATCAAATATCATGGGACAATGAAGAAATATTACAAAACTACTTTGAACATTCAAAAGCTTACCTAATTGTTTTTATAATGACTTGTTCCTATCTCCCACACACTTTGCATTCTGAAACACACCGATGAAGAGAAGGATAGAGTTTAAATGACCTAAGGCAGGAACTTGGATGAAGCAGCGAGGTCTGAACGGGATCAACAAATGATACATTTGAGATGAAACTTTTTATTGTAAACTTCTAGAAGACAGAGTCTTTTTTATTGCCTTGTTTAATGTATATGCTCAAAAATTTTTTTTGGAAATTGTATTAGACAGGGTTCTCTAGATTAACAGAATACACAGAATGAGTATATTTTTTAAAAAAGGGATTTATCAGATGGCTTACAGTTTGCAGCAATGTAGTCCCAGGTTCTGACTGCACGTGGAGGGTCAGAGGAACCAGTAGCTGGTCGAACGGTCTAAGAGCTGGAGTCTTAGGATTGGAGCAACCACTAATTCA
>PVJS01055875.1:0-12525 GCA_004027185.1 Glis glis
AAAAAAAAAAAAAAAAAAAAAGAAATAGTGAGCAATATGTTCAAGGACTGGAGCCAGGCCCCAGGCCTGTTTGTTGCTGCTCCTGTTTGGTCTCCCACATCATCTCAACCTCACTTCAATTGTGTTCTAAGCCCGGAGGGTGAGCTTATTGCAACTATATAAAGAGAAGGCTTCCTGCATTTGAGATAAGCTGAATGAACAGCCCACTGATTCCAGTGGAAGGTGCTTGGGAGCATGTGCCTTGATTTAGTCTGTTGGGAAGGCAGAGAAAGATAAAAAAAACCCACTTCCCTCTTGAAAAAGTGATTTTTTTTCTTCCTTTCAAGAAGTCAAGGCCAGTTCGTTCTAAAACATGTTTGCCAGTTTCTACAGATTGAGCACGGATCACCTGACCCCTTGCATGTAGTCAAACCAATCTGTGGAAGTCCCCACTTCATCAGATGCAATTTATCAAAGCAACATCCCTGTTCTCTTATCTTTAGCACAGACCCTAAGATGTTCCTCCTTTGCACATCGGTTAACTCACCACTTTGTACACAATCAAAGTCAAGTACCATGGCTCGAAACTCAAGGTACTGCACACCAGACCTCAATCTCATGTCCCTCAGCATCCACTCCAGCTAAATTTCATTTGTTCCTACGTCTCTTAGCCGTCTGCATAATCTACAAGCCCAAACTTTCAGATCTTTGTGCTTCACCTAGAATATCCTTATTCCTTCCTTTCACCCAAGTCCTACCATATTCTTCAAGGCTCTACTCTCAATTCCTCCTACTGGTGAAGAAATCCCATTCTTACCTCTAAATTACCACAACCCAGAAACCATGTTTCTTTGGAGCAGTACCACTTTCCTTGCCTTGTTTTATTTCTTTGCTTTCCAAAATGAAATTAACTTGTTTAATGACTATAAAAGTACAAACCAACTGCTTAAAAGACTCGAGCATTCTGTGATCTATTATGAGAAAAAGGAAAATCCAGGAGGATTTTAAGGTCCTCAAAGATGAAAAGGGATAATATGGCACAGTCTGTCAGGGACGACAGTTGCTTTGGTGTGGCTGAGTGAAAGGTCCTCACTGAGAACCAATGACCAAGGAGGCTGGAGAGCTGGCAGGGTCCAGGCTACCTTAAATCCTCTAGGTTTCACAGACTTGATTGACAGGTTGTTGGAGGAAAAAAAAAAGCAATGGATGCCATATCCCAACTAAGTACCTTGCTAACACAGAGGAGGCAATCAATAACTATTTGCTAAATTAATATAATGCTGGTCTTGGGGCCTTAGGATGTGAAAGAAGCCCCAACTGGATTTCCTGACATTGTTCCCATTGGAAAGGTTTTGTGCGAGAGGGTGTGCAGTGGAAAGCTCAGGTGGGCTGCCTCCTGCAGATGGTATCATAAACTAATTCCTTAATCATTTCCCCCTCAAAACATGGACTGAGTGTCCCCCCCCCCATATTGGTCTTTGTGCCAAAGGTAGGCAGGGGAATGCAAATGGGCATTTTCCACAGTGAACTGATGAGGGAAATAAGAAGAACACACAACTGAGAGTTCTCCATTTAAATGTAACTCTCTCGCCAGGAGGAGAAAAAGGTGGGATATTGGAGAAGGAAGGAGGAGGGAAGGAGTAGGCAAAGGAGGAAGAGAAAGCTCATGACTGGCTCCTTGTCCTCACATTGACCTTCTCAACCTGGGAAGCACTTTACAGAGCAGCAGAATCACAAATTTCGATGAACTCAAAGGTCACTGAGCCCCCCACCCCACCCTTTTACCCACATTCGGGCACCACGTGGCCCCACTTTGAACACTACGGTGAACTCATCCCATGCCCAGGAAGCTGGTGCGCAACAGTGTCCAGCCGCAAGTGCAGGCAATGAAAAGAGGAAGAAGGACTAATCCTCTAAGAAGGACTTACGGTAGGTCAGAGGCTGACTGGGCTTGCTGCCTGCCCTGTTTCCTGTAACCCACGTGACCTCCTTGAGAATGGGGATTAATATCCCTGTTTTACAGGTAAAGAAACTAGGGCTCAAGGATATTGAGTCATTCGACCTAATTACACATCTGTTAAGTAGGGAAGCTGGAATTCAAACTCAGGATGTTCTACCACCCAGGCCCATGGCCCATTTTAGCCACAAAAAGTGCTTCTGATCAGACCAAGAAAAAGCAAGACAATGTAGGTAGCGCCCACAGCGGGCTGGGATAGGAAAGGATGACCCAGCTGGTTGGTTAGGCCTCAGATGGAGCTCAAGAGGATGCCAGGGTGGGCCAGGAATGCAGGAAATGCTTCAGGACAGGATTAGGGCACACTGGCAAGGACAGCCCTACCGACTCATGCGTTGTCGGTTCCCGGTGTGCCTGTGCCTGCCTCACCATGAACATTTTGAGCATTCTCCACTTCTCACCCTCCTTCCCAAGTCACAAACAAAAGAGGGAACGAGCAGGGCTCAGGAGATCAAGAGTGCCCTGGCTTGATCCCATAATCACATAAAGCAAGTCCCACCTTGTATCCGTTACCAGTTTCTTTGAAAATGATCAAGCAAGCTCATCCCGTACTCCCCATGCATATAAAGCATTTTCATCCTTTCAACATCATTGTCTTTTCTCTGAGCCAGGCACGAAGGATACAGAAACAATAACATCGACAATAATACCAAACCTTTATAGAGTTCTGGGTGCCAGGAGCTCTGCCAAGTGTTTTATATGCACTTGCTCAAGGCTAATGACAATCTTAGGAGGTAGATGGTGTCCTCATTTCTATTTTGTAGTGGAGGCCATTAAGGCTCAGGCAGATTCATCTAAAGTCAGAGTAAGTGACAGAGCTGGAATTTGAAATCAGAACCTAAGTCCAGAACCAGAAAGACTCTCAAGGCACTAACTCCCATTCAAAAATGGGTTGTCTGTAGCCAGATGCAGTGGCACATACCTGTAATACCAGTACTTGGGAGGGTGAGACAGGAAGGTTGAAGGTTCAAGGCCAGCCTCAGCCACTTAGCAAGACCATGTTTCAAATCAAAAAGGATGCTGGGCGTGGTGGCACATGCCTGTAATCCCAGTACTTAGGAGGCTGAGACAGGAGGACCGCGGGTTCGAACCCAGCCTCAGCAACTTAGCGAGGCCCTCAGCAACTTAGTAAGCCCCTGTTTCAAAAAAAAAAAAAATAGGGCTAGAGGTATAGCTCAGAGGTAGAATGCCTCTGGGTTCAATCCCCAGTACCAAAAAAAAGAATGGCTTGGCTTGTCTAGGACAACATGGAGTCTGAGTTGAAAAACACAAAAAGAAGGAGGACTTCTTTTCCCTGGGAAAAGCAATTCATTTACACCAGGTGCTGAACGAGTTATATTGTTTATCTCATTTAATTCCTTCTTTGATCCTGTGGAGAAGGGATTAATAACCCCATTTTATAGATGAGCAATTTAGACTAAGAAGAGATTGAATCACTTGAACTAAATTATAAAACCAGTACTTTGGGGGATTGTAGGTAAAACTCCTAAACTCATTGCAGGTTGAATCGGAGGCTGCTGGATAGACAAGCCAAGGTATTTGAACAATTTGTGGCTGCAGAAGCAAAAGAGATTGTGAGGGCAGATGAGTTGGGAGAGATAAGACACTATACGATTTTGAAGAACTTTATAAGCCACACTATGAAATGGGGACTTTATTCTGAAGGCAAAAGAGAATTATGATGAGTTTTAGGTCCTCTCACTGAATACAATGTGCAAAGTGGATCAGAGAGGTCACAGCAAAGAGGGAGACTAGTTAGGAGATTATAAGAGCCCATGACAGCAGGAATGAGCACAGAGTCTAAGTCTAAGGGGCAGTGCACCGAGCCATGATGGGACAAGTTTCAGAGACACTGTATTGAAATCTATTAGCCGGGCATGGTGGCGCATGCTTGTAATCCCAGTACTTGGGAGGCGGAGACCGGAGGATCCGGTTCGCGGCCAGCCTCAGCTACTTAGTGAGGTCCTCTGCAACTTCATGAGACCTGGTTTCAAAATAAAGTATAAAGAAAAATAGGTCTGGGAGTGTAGCTGGGAGGTAGAATGCTCCTGGGTTCAATCCCCGGTACCGCAAAAAAAAAAAAAAAGAATTCTATTCTATTGACTGGGAAATTGAGGCTCAGAAAGGTAAGTCCCTGTGATTGTTAGAACTGGGACTCAAACACTCTGGTCTTCTGATTCCTAGCGCCCTTTCTGGAACTACTTGTCTTCTTTCTTCTAAAATTTTCTTTCTTTCTCTTCACACTCCTTTAACAGTGTGAATACCTAGTATGAGCTACACATCCTACTGTGTGTATTAAGAACATATTTCATTCTCCCAACAATCATCAGCTATGACCTTCATGGTCATTATTTAGAAACTATGAAATCTGAAATTCAGAAGAGCGAAAAAATTGTGTCTCAGATCATGTTGTTAGGAAGTAGCAGAGCCAGAATTTGAACCCAGGCTGCCTGGCTCCAAAGCCCGTATTCTTTCTACTATACCATGCCAATCCCTGAAACAATACTCTTGCTTCTTCCTTCCCAGACCCTATCCTCCCCCACCCCCACAAGCCCCAGCACATTTTATTTTTAAAAGTTGGGTTTTCAAATGGAAAAAATACTGACTGAGGAAACATAGTATGTAATACATTCTTGGATAAAGTTATTTTTGTCCACAGTACTTTCTCCTCTTCGGAAGAATTACAGAAGGTTCAGATCAGCAGAAAAGCAGCCTGGAAATTTCATGCTTTAATAAGTTCCAAATATTTTTATATTATTATTTACTTATTTTCTTAGGAAGTAAATTCTATACTTGGAGGAAGGGGAGGCCAAGAAGTGGCCACATTTACAGGGTTTGCTTCACTCTCGAGAAGTAAGGCACCTGGCAAAACCACAGCCTCCAGTTACTGATCTGCTACTATGGATCGACTATACACACTAGCTCATTTCATTGTCCTGGAGATCCTAGTAAGGTGATACTTTTATCCCCCCCCCCCTTTTCTTTAACAAATAGGACAACTGGTGTCTAGAAAGGCAGAATGACTTCAACTCACCCAGAGGAAACTGGATGGAGATGAGTCAAACCCAAGATCTGTCACAAAAGACTTTCTCTTTCTGCGCAATCTATCATATGCACCTTGATGATTAACCAGTCCAGTTCATCTCTTCTCTTTCCCAAGGCTGATTTTAGGAGAGGGTGATGGAGGCGACCATGATCAGGATGTAATATGAAGAGCAAAGCAAACATCACCCCTCCAAGGCCTACAACATTTTCTCCCACAATCTTGATGTCTGAAATTCCACTGTTAGAAAGTCATCTTTATGAGTAGCCCAGCGTGGTGGTGCACATTTGTAATCCCAGTACTTGGGAGGCTGAGACAGGAGGATCACAAGTTCGCAGCCAGCCTCAGCTACTTAGTGAGGCCCTCCGCAACTTAGTGAGACCCTGTTTCAAAATAAAGAATAAAAAATAGGGCTTGGGGTGTAGCTCCGAGGTAAAATACCCCTGGATTCAATCCCCAGTACCGAAAAAAAAAAATGAAAGTCATCTTTATAAAGAAGTAAGAAGAGTGTTAAAACTGAGGGCCCTGGGGTGTAACCATGTCTCTGTTATGCAATAGGTATGAACCTATTGGCAAACCATCCCCCTCACTGAGCCTCAGTTTCACCATCTGTAAAGTGAGAAAGTAGGAGGATAACTAAGGGCAGTTTGTGGTTTCACATTTTCGGGTGGTGGTACTTCAGGGGTAATTCAGGAGGTTAGTTCTCAGAACAAAGAACAGAAGAGGTGGAGGTGTGAACCGGGCGTGGTGGCGCATGCTTTTAATCCCAGTACTTAGGAGACTGAGACAGGAGGATCTGGGTTCGCGGCCAACCTCAGCTACTTAGTGAGGTCCTCCGCAACTTAGAGAGACCCTGTTTCAAACTAAAGAATAAAAAATAGGGCTGGGGTGTAGCTCGGAGGTAGAATGCCCCTGGAGTCAATCTCCAGTACTGCAAAAAAAAAAAAAAAGGTGTGCAGTAGGTGCAGAGGGAGCAAGAGGACTTGAAGTGAGAGTGGATCTCTAGTGGCGGGTGCTAGAGACAGCCCAAGGTGACAACAACTCTGTCCTCTTGTCCAGAGCCTTGCTGACACCCCTCATGCCAGATCAAGGACCCACACCTTGGGAAACACCAACTGGGGGTTGAATCAAATCTGGGTAGAAAGGGGGAGCACAAGAGAGCTAGTGACAGATCTTCCAGCCACTCTGATTGCTGTGCACGACCACATTGTGTTTTAAAGCTGCTCTTGGCTACAGGGCAGGCAAGTTGGTGGCAGAGGACGGCCAGACATAATAGCAGAACCAGCCCAGCCTTCCCTCTCTCTTTCCCTGGCTGCCATGTTCACATGAAAACCATAAAAGATCCCAGAAATGGGAGGTGCACTTAATGGGTTTTTTTGGCACCAAGAAATTAATCTTTTTTAAACCAAGGGGAATTTTTTTTTTCCTAAAGATCTTTGGCAAACAGGAGCTAAATTGCTTCCAGGCCTCATGAAAGGTATTTTGTGCAAACGAGGTGTGATTTACACTTCCTTTAATTAGTCTGAACCCTGGAAAAAGAGAGAAATAATAGAAAACAAGAGCTATGTAGAAAACAAGTCCAAACAGCACTAAAATAACAGTTTTGTAAAAGCATAAGTTGAGGGTGTTAGAAGGAGACCAACAACAACAACAACAAAAAAAACGCCTTCTAATTCTGGGAGTGGACCAATTACAAGTGAATTGAAGTTTTGTTGGACTCCATCCCCTGGGGATGGGGGTGGGGAGAAAGTTTGGCAGAAAGGAGCTTTTAGTGTTCTCAGAGTGAGTTTCAAGTTCTGGTTGACCTTCCTTCCGTTAAGCCTCCGTCTTTTCTGAGGGCATTTGGGGTCTAGGGAGCCAGAGAGTCAGGGAAGGAAGAGGACAGCTCTGCTTGTAATCATGGACATTTTACCACCAAGCTGACCTCCTAGCTGGGTGGCAGCATTGCATTTTGGAAGAATCATGGCCCCTGGAATCACAGACAGGGGTTCAAATTTTGGCTCAGCCATTTTCCACCAGAGTGACTCTGAGAAACTCAAGTCTTCCATCTGTTGATCACTCCTTTACTTCTTTTCTTTCCTTTTTTTTTCTTTTTTGGTACTGGGAATTGAACCCAGGGCCATTCTACCTCTGAGCTACACCCCCAGCCCTTCTTGGGTTTTTGTGTTTGTTTGCTTTTGAAACAGGGTATCCCTAGGTTGCTGAGCATCTCACTACATTGCTGAGGCTGGCCTTGAACCCGTGATTCTCCTGTCTCAGCGTCCCAAGTTCTGGGATTACAGGTGTGTGCCACCACACCTGTCCGATCACTCTCTTGCTTCTTGAATCTTTCTTTTCATGGCTGCCCTTTCCCCTACTCTTCTGCTTGCTCCATTAGGTCACCTCTGCTTAGTCTCTTGCAGATTTAGGCCCATCTACCTAGCGGTTAGCTAGTTGCTGCAGTTGCTCAAGGCTCAGTCTCAAGCCTACTTCTCTTTGTGGTTAGTTGCCTTTAGAAGTCACGGGGATCATTCCACCCACCATCTCAACCTCACAATCCCACTGCCTGCCTGGGTAAGATCTCCTCCCTTAGTTTGGTCCCTCATATCCAACTGCCTTGCTTCATCTTTACTTGGATGTTGCCAAGTGCTTCAACATATCCAAAACTGATCTCAGGATCTTCTATGTTAATCAACTCCTCATCCCAAGGCTTTCTTCTCAATGAAGAAACATGCCCATCCAGGCAAATATCATCTCTGACCCCCATTCTCCTTCACCTTCTATATCTTTTTTTTTTTTTTTGCAGTACTGGGGATTGAACCCAGGGGCATACTACCTCCGGGCTACACCCCCAGCCCTATTTTTTTGTTCTTTATTTTGAAACAGGGTCTCACTAAGTTGCGGAGGGCCTCACTAAGTAGCTGAGGCTGGCCGCGAACCCGGATCCTCCTGTCTCAGCCTCCCAAGTACTGGGATTACAGGCGTGCGCCACCACACCTGTCTTCACCTTCTATATCTGATACAACACGAGTTCCAGTTGAGTTTTTTCTTTGCATTGACATCATGCATGATGTGAACCAATCTTGCCCTGTTTCTGGGACACATGGGGAAGTTAATCAAGATGGTCTCTGAGCATGTCTTTGCGCTCTCCCTCTGTGGGGATGCCACTGTGATCATATTATTTCACCCACTGTTACGGTTTGGATCTGGAATGACCCCTAAAAGGTAGTGTGTGGGAAGCACGGTCCCCATGCAGCACAGATTAGAGGCGGGGCTTTAGGCAATGGTTGGATAATGAAGGCTCTGACCTTGTCACTGGATCAATCCACTGATAGCTGAATGTGTTACTTGTCCCCAGCCCCTTTCTGTTTCTCCTCTCCCATTCTCTCTCTGTCTCTCTCTGTCTCTCTCTCTCTCTCTCTCTCTCTGTCTCTCTCTCTCTCTCTCTCTCTCTCTCTCTCTCTCTCTCTTCCCCTCTCCCCTTCCCTCCCTTTCTCTCTGTTTCCTGGCTAACCAGAGCTAAGTAGCTTCCTCCACCATGCCCTTCTACAATGATGTGTCTGCCTTGAAACCAGCCAGCCATGGACCAAATCCTCCGAAACTGTAAGGTAAAATCAATCTTTCCTCCTCTAAGTTGTTCTTGTCAGGTATTTGTTGTCGTAGCACCAAAAAGCTGACTAACATACCCACCATTTTCTTAATTAATTGACACATGTATAATCTACTACTATCTATGAACTCCTTCACACCTTGGTCCCAGGAGTCTTCGGAGGAGTTTATTAGGACAATATTAGATACAGTAAGAATGGCATAGGTGGTAATTTTTTTTGTACTGAGAATTGAAGCCAGGAGTGTTCTATCACTGAGCTACAACCTTAGGTTCCTTTAAAAATTCGGTTTGTTTTGAAACAGGGACTCCCTAAATTACTGTATATGGACCTTGAACCTGAGATCCTCCTCTCTCAGGCTGCCAAGTACTAGGATTACAGGTGTGGCAGCCTTAGGGGATAATTCTTATCTTTATCTTAAATAAACTCATACCTTACGACTCTTCCTCTCCCTCAGGGGGAAAAGAAATATAAACTACCTTTAGGGTAAAAGGAATGGAATGGCCAAGCACACATTCTCCACAAGCCATAAGAATAATTTCTTTATTGCTATTTGTATGTATGCTCATATGTGTACTGGGGATCAAATCCAGGGCATTGAAGATGCTAAGTACGTGCACTACTACTGAGCTATACCCCCACTTCCATATGAACTATTTCTTTTGATCTTAGGGAAAGTTTAAGGGCCTAGAGCATCATTCTATCTCTAGAGTACATTGATGATTTTACTGTCCACACATGAAAGAAGAGTAATGAACCAGAGAACCTGGACACTGGTCCAGTTCTGCCTCTTTCTTTCTCTCTCTCTCACTGAGAGCCTTGGATCAGTCTCTTCTTACCTCCAGGGCTTTATCCTCTCACCATACTATAAAGGGGTTGAAGTGGGTAATTTACATAGGCTCTGGTAGCTCTAAGGTTTACAGAACTATGTTATAATCTATACAGAGAATGAAAGAAAAATCCAGGTATTCTCCTTTGCAGCTTTCAGAGAAAATCATGCATCTTTCCCATGAGAACAGGAACACATATAATGGTAGGTGATATTTATTGAGCACCCATTACATGCCACATACTAATGTCCACAGTTAAGAGTTAAACTAAGACCAAAAAGAAAAAAGAAGGAGAAGGAGGAGGAGAAGGAGTAAAAAAGAAAAAGGAAAAAGGAATTGAGTGTTATACTAAATGTCATATGGCTACTAAATGATGTAACTGGGATTTTAAACTTCAGGCTGACTGATTCCACTATCTATCCAGCCATTTTTGTTGTTTTTGTTATTGTTGTGCCTTTGTTTATTCACCCATTCATTCATGCTACAAACATTCCCTAAGAACTTTCTCTGTGCATGAAATTATGTAAACACAAGTAAGCATGCATAAAGAGCCATCAAGAAGCTCATAGTTTGGCTCACAGTTTGATCGGCGGGTTTAGAAAAGTTATCTTTCTTTCCAAAGTGCCACTCTGATGGTGTTTATGATCCTCCTCAAAAGGCTTCAAAGGCTCCCCTTTGCCTACAGGATAAAGTCCAAATAGCTTAGCCTGTTTTCTAATCCCTCTGTGATCTGGCCCCTGTCTCATATCCTGTTAACCTTATTCATCCAACAACATTTGTTAAGTACTAACCATGTGCCAGACCCTGTACTAGAGTCTAGGAATGCAATGTTGAATGACACAGACTTAGTGCCTGCTCTCCTGGAGCTTACAGATATTAATCAAATACATGGATGCAGAGTGAGGCATTCCCTTAAACTTTCCATGACCCAGTCCCACTAGATAGATGCAGGGTCCCCATTCCAGCAGGTGCTTCCAGCCCAGGAAGAATATGGTAGGACAGCTCACCTTGGATTCATGAGGTGATCAGGTGACTTTCAACAGTTTCAATTTGTTCTAGTAATCAAGCAGAAATATATGCTTCTGAAGAGAAAATAGCTTTTTGGTCCCATGTTTAAAAAATGTTTATTTCAAGCCGGGCGTGGTGGCGCACTCTTGTAATCTCAGTACTTGGGAGGCTGAGACTGGAGGATCCAGGTTTGTGGCCAGCCTCAGCTACTTAGTGAGGCCCTCAGCAACTTAGTGAGACCCTGTTTCAAAATAAAGAATAAAAATAGGGCTGGGAGTGTAGCTCGGAGGTAGAATGCCCCTGGGTTCAATCCCCGGTACTGCCAAAAAACAAATGTTTATTTCAAAATATTTTTACAACAATAGGTTGAAACTCTTTATTTATTATTATTACCATGGAAGGCCACACACACACACACACACACACACACACACACACGAGAAGAGTCAGTGTGCTTAAATTTAATTACTTGTTGTCTGTGTCCCTTATTCAACTCTATATCTCAAGAGGACAGAATTTTAGCCTATCTTGTTCACCAATGAATTCCCAGCACTTTGCCCAATGTTCAGCACACAGTAGACATTCAGTATATGTGTTGGTTAGATTGAATCATCCTTAACTACAGGAACTTTAATTCAAAAGGAGACTGTGGTAAACATAGATTCCTACCTTTTAAAAAAAATGGGGAAATTGCCAGAGAGAAAAGCAACTTTCCAAATGCCAGAGCAAGTTGCTTAGTTGAAGTCAGAACCAAAAAGAATTGGATGTCCTGAGCTTCTGTTTTACCACACCTATTCATAAACCTTGGGTCTGAAATGGCCAGCAAGATAGGGCCTCAAGAAAAAAGACAGTGCCTAACAGGAGGGAGACATAGGTCTTCCCAACCTCTGCTACACATGAATTCACCTCAGAGAACTAACTGAGAGGACCATTCTAGTTAGAGGACCCATCTTCATGAGAGAAGCCCTAACCTGCCCCCAAACAGGGCCTCTGACTGAGAAAAGTATTCAGTCACTCCCTATAACCCAAACTTTCCAAAATATCACTTTCTATTATGTCTCCATAACCAAATTTAACCCACCCACTTCTCAAGATTAGATCTGTGAGCTCACAAAGGCTCCATCACTCAATTAAGAGGAGGAAAAATCTGATCTTCTACAAACAAAGTGAAATGTGACATAACCTCGTTATTAGGATTATGTCTCAGGAAGAAGCAGAGAAGCTGGGAGAGAATGGGTGGATCATGCATTACAGGGAATTTTCCAGGGAATTTGAATGGTGTGGACCTCTAGATCCCAGTGTTCCAGGCCCCAGAAGGATATGGAGGCAGGGCTCTGGCTTTAGGTTGGCCTCGTATCAATGATGAAGTTTATACTCAAGCCCAGAAAACCCAAGAGGGAAATGCCAGCCTCGCAAACCTACTCTATTAGGCTAATGTGGTATGAAAAATTCCTCTTAATAAATAAATCCCTTTCCTTCGGTGTACCTTATTCTCCATATCCTTAAAGTGGGAGCTTATAGGAAGCTTACCTGATAATATCTAAAATCTCTACCAACAACTTATGGTCTCTGGCTCAGTAATAGAAAATTTGGCATACTAGAAAGAGTAAGGACTCTGATATACCAGGGTTCAAATCCAAGTTCTGCCTTAGAGAATGACTATGCCCGAGTAACACTTTTCTCTTTAAAACAGGAATAACAACTTCTAGTTCACAGAATTGCTATAAGGATTTGAGGAAGTATATTTGATATCCTTAACACAGTGGTCTGGCATACAGATGTATGCAGTAAATGGTAGTGATTACTCCAAGAAGATCTTTGGACTTTGGCTAATTACTCAAGAATGCAACCCTTATGGATAAAATCTTAGTACAGGCTTTGAGTTTAGAAAGAAGTCATGTTCTCAAGTTAAAGATTCTGCCAACTCATCAGCAACTCATCTGCTAGAGGCCACCAATTAACAGCTGGAGGAACCTGCCTTCCTAAAATCAACTGGTCATGTTATTTTTTTTTTTTTTTGCGGTACCGGGGATTGAACCCAGGGGCATTCTACCTCCGCGCTAC
>PVJS01055876.1:0-12519 GCA_004027185.1 Glis glis
GACATTCCTATTGCTGTAACTCAGGGCGGAGGGAGCGGTGTGTTCTGGGTTGCCGCAGTCTGGAGAGGAAGGCTCTCCTCGGGGAGGAGCAGTTCTGGTCTTAATACCACAGACTCTCACCTTCTTGCCCATCTCTCCCATGTTTACTTAAATAGATGTTCATTTCTAGTCTGCTCTTACCATCATTTCCAGAGCCTTTCAATCACTCATTTTTAAAAAAGAAATTTCACTAAAGAATGGATCATTGGAGCTCTTCATACTGTCATGCCAGAAGTCAGTTGTTACCCCATTATATTTTCAATTTTGATAATTGTATTGCTTACCCAAAAGCGAGGTTTCTTGATAGTGGAGCAACCTCTCTTGATATTGGTATGTGCAATATCTCCATACCTTTGATATTATGTGTTTTAAGTTCTTTAGTTTTTTTTTAATAAATCAAGTCTTTTGTATAAAGGGATCTTTCACCTGATTACTTGGAATAATACCTTTATTTTAGCTACTGATTTACTCAAATGACTATTTTAATCTGTCTTTTCACTTACAAAGGGCACGTTGACATTTACTATGGTTTTTGTAGGGCAGATGGAGTAGAACCACCAAAATGAAACGCTGATTATCTAGCCACTATAGTTATAGTATAAATTCTGAAAAATAAGTAGCGAATGAAAGAAAATTATCCTGATATGAGGAAAGTCATAATTTTTAGATTGGAAAAGACACTTTATGTGAGATAAAGCAATGAAGAAGAAATACCACTGGATAGAAATGGTAATTTTTAAAAATAAAAAGTATGCAGGCAGAAAAATAAGGTTATTCAACAAGAAGAAATTGGCAATAAATTATAATACTGACTTGGAGAATGTCACTCTATTACATTGTTGAATGAATGAAGATGACTGAATGAAAAAAACTGAAAGATCACTAAAATGTTAAAAGTGGTCGCATGAAGGGAATTAGGATGATTTTTACTCTCAATTTAAAATTTTTATATTGCTTGAGTTATTCACATTAGAATTCCTTTGTCTGTAACCATTAGATTGCAATACAGTAAAAAAAAAGACCTTTTTGGAAAACAAATTTCATGGAACTTTTTAAAATTTATATCTTAAGCTACTGATGAAATTTCAGCAAATTCCAAACTTTAGAAATTGACAATAAGTGAATTCCAGTTTAATATGGAAGATACTTCAAACCAAATCATACCAAAAGGAAATAAGGATGACATAGAAAAAAGCTCAGGGAGGTAGAAGCAGTTTTGAACCACTTGTCCCGGTCCCTGGTCCCTGGATCTAGGGGATTTTTCCTTTTGTCCAAAAAGACGGAGGGAGGAAGGGACACTTGAGACCTCAAGCCAGTGACCGCCTCCCTGTGAACACCCTCCAGAGGGCGGCCTGCACATCGGGGTTCCTGAGGCTGTAGATGATGGGGTTCAGCATGGGGTTAATGACAGTGTTGAAAATCCCAACAGCCTTATCCTTATCTGAAAGTTTGGCTGAACCTAGTCGCATGTAGTTAAAGATACCTGAACCATAGAATATGGCAACCACGGTGAGGTGGGAGCCGCAGGTGGAGAAGGCCTTCTTCCTGCCCTCCGCAGATCGGATTCTCAGGACTGCTGCGGCCACATGGATATAAGAGGTGACAATGAGAACCACAGGGGTGCCCGCCATGATGAAACCCACAGCAAAGAGCAACAGCTCGTTGAGTCGGGTGCTGGAGCAGGAGAGCTGGAAGAGCTGGGGGAGGTCACAGTAGAAGTGATTGATCACATTGGGGCCACAGAAGTGGAGTGTGGATATACCCACAGTGTGGGTCAGTGCATTAGCGAAGGCACAAGCCCAGGACACAGCCACCAATACCCTCTGGATTGTCTGGCTCATGCGGGTGCTGTAAGTGAGGGGCCTGCAGATGGCCAAGAATCTGTCATAGGCCATGGCTGTCAACAGGAAGCAGTCCACCCCAACCAGCAGATGGAAGAAGAAGAGCTGTGCGAGGCAGGCTCCATATGGAATCGTGCGTTTGTGGGAAAAGAGACGACTCAACATTGAAGGAATAGTGACACTGATGCACCCGACGTCCAGCACTGACAGGTTCCCCAGGAAGAAGTACATGGGGGTGTGGAGTTTGGGTTCCACCAAGATGGCGGCCACAATGCTGAGGTTGCCCCCGACTGTGGCCATGTAAGCAAAGAGGAAAAGAACAAAGATTACTGGCCATAGCTCTGGCGTCTCCACCAAGCCCAGCAGGATGAATTCAGTGACTGCTGTTCCATTGGCCCCAGATTTTGGCTGCATGAATTCCTGCAAGGAAACATCCAAGGATGAAAACAATTAGTCCTTTCAATTAGTTTATTTATTAAAAAAGAAGAAAGAGACCTCTTTCTACATGTCCAACAGGTCTGGGCAGGTTTGGTGTGTAAATTACCCCATCCATTATTCCTTATTTGTTTGACAAGTGGTGGGGTATTGGTCTTCTCAGTGGTCACCCGTGGCATAGAAGTTGATATAATTTCAAAGAAAAATTGGCAGCTTGGAAATATCTTTTAAAATTATGAATGTGTCTCCTTTTACCTGGTAATTCCACTTATGGGAATTTACCTGATAGATACACAGTCACATATAGGAAGTGACATATTGCGAGGTTATTTGTAGTTGCATTGACTGTGCTTTCTCTTCTTTCCCTGGCTTGTGATGTGCGGAGGGCTTCTGCTCCACCAAGCCCTCCTTGTCACAGGGCCGACTGACCATGGACTGGAGACTTTGAAGCTGTGAGCCCAAATAAACCTTTTCTCTTTATAAGTTGATTATCTCAGGCATTTTTTTGTAGTGATGGAAAACCAACTAAATAGACCCAAATAGACATTTCCCAAAAGAAGACATATGAATGTCCAATAGATATATGAAATAATGCTAATCATCAGTGAAATGCAAATGAAAACTAAAACCACCAATGAGATATTGCCTCACAGATGTTAGAGTAGTTATTATTAAAAAGACCAAAGATGTCAAATGGTGGCACATCTCTGTAATCTCAGTACTTGGGAGGCTGAGACAGGAGGATCAAAGGTTCAAGACCAACCTTGGCAACTTAATGAGGCCCTCTGAAACCTAGTGAGACCCTGCTTCAAAATAAAAAATAAAATAGGGCTGGGGTGTAACTCAGAGGTAGAACACCACTGGGTCCCATCTCCAGTACCACAAGAAAAAATAAAATAAATAAATAAAAATAAAAAATATTTTGCAAAGATGTCCAGTGTTAGTGAGGTTGTGGAGAAAAGAGAACCCTTGCACTCCATCGGTGGGAATGTAAATTAGTATAGCTATTACATAATGGAATACGGAGTTTTCTCAATAAAGCAAAAATATAATTATCATATGATCCAACAGTCTTACTGCTGGGTACTGAAGAGTACTGCACTCCCTAACAGGAAATACCAAAGGGTTTTTGGACAGAGTTGGACTTTTTGCTAGACTTTGAAGAACTGATTTGATTTGGAGGAGGTAGAGTTGAGTGAAAGGTACAGGGTTGCAGCTACCTTCGTCTGGTTGGGGCACATAGCTGTTGTGACAATGCACACACTGACATACAGCTTTTTATATAAGCCTCACAAATATCTTTTAAAATCAAAAGAAACATTCCTTTAAAATAAGTAAATATTGGCCAGAATGGTAGCCACTGTCTAGCCCTTGATCAACAAGAGACAAAGTGCATGTCAGATCTTTGGATTGACCACTGGGCTCTCCATCCAAGATGTCTGTGGCTCACAGGATCGCAAAGGTGATCACTGATGAGGAAGCCCTTCACTCTTGCGGGCCCATGTAAGCCCTGGGATTTTTTGTGGTACTGGGGATTGAACCTAGGGGTATCCTACCTCCGAGCTACACTCCCAGCCATTTGTGTTTTTCATTTGGAAATAGGGTTTGCTAAGTTGCAGAGGATCTCACTAAGTTGATGAGGCTGGTCTCAAATCTACTATCCTCCTGTCTTAGCCTCCCAAGTGCTGGGATTATAGATGTGCATCACCATGCCCAGCTCCCAGGACTTTTTTTTTTTTATCATGCTGAGACCACTCCCTGCTCTGAGGCTCCAACAGGTCCTTCATGCACCAGGGCTGGTCTTGGGAGTCTGACCAAGTCGCTCTGTGAAGAGAGAAATTGAACCGTGAATCTGCTTCCACCCGCACCTAACAGAATCTAGGAACAAACCTCATCTGAAAAAGAGGGGCTTGTGAAGGTGCCTGGAGAAGGAGCTGCAGACCCTGGCTTGTAGACTCAGCTCTCCCACCCACATGCTATGTCGTCCTCAGCACGTCTCTCAGTTTTGCTTTTGAGACTTTGAATGCCACGTCTGTAAAACCAGGAGATTGACTCACTGATAAACAGCTAGAGTTTCTTTCCTGTGACATGGGAGCAGAGGGAGGGCTAGGAAAGGACTCACCTTGTGATTGCACAGAGGCTAGCGAGTTTCTGGGACAGGGACGTGAGGGGTTCAGAGGCGGCGTAAACTCAATCAGCTATACTGAAAGCAAAAAGGGGCTATATATATGGAAATGAGATAAGGACAGGCTGAGATCATCTCTGTCATGGGACTTTTCCTTCAGTGTCAGCCTCTTGGGACCTTGAAACTACTTCCAAGAAGGGGGAGAAGGATGTGGGGAGAGTAAAGGACATGTCAGTAACACAAACCTTAATACTGTAGTGGTGGAGCAGTGGGGCCTTAGACCTCAGTGGAGATTTCTCCAATGTCTTCATCCCCTTCCCGCATATTATTCTACAGGGACAGTTAGGGGAGATATTGGAAAAAATCATTTTAACAGATGGGGACACGGAGGAGTTGTCTGGTGTCTCGAAGTCACCCAGGGATCTAGAGATGGAGCCAGGACTGAATCTGGGTCCCCAGATTGAGGGTATTGCTCCCCTAGGTGTCTGTTGCAACAGGATTTGGGGGCTGAGACAGGGGGATTCCTAAACCTGAGGATAAGGATCTGGGGATGAGGGGGGAACCCAAGAAAGAAGACAGGAATGAGAGACTCTTTCCACCTTCAGATTCTTAATGAATCCTCAAGAAATGAGCGTGTTCCCACCCAGGGCCTTGTTAGGAAGGCCAAAGGGACTGTGTCTTGGGCGCCCTATAATGATCCTGTGTCTTGCCAGGAGAAGCTGGGGTGCAAGGGGGGCTGTGAAGTTACTTCCTACTGTAATTTTCTAGGTCTAGCCCTTAGAAGTTAAGAGTCTAGTAACACAGATGATGAAAGAGAAAGTTGGGGTGGTTGAGCAGTGCAACTCTCAGACAAGGAATTCACCGACCCCAGGCGGGAGGCCCGCAGGGCTTTGTAGAGGAACAGAGCTGTCTTCTATTTCTTAGCAACTGCTAGAAACCTTTGTGCCTCAGTCTCTTTATCAGTGAATTGTATGCAATGTCCCCTCTTAGGGTTAGTGGGAGAATTAAATGAGGTATCACATATAACATTCTTAGTAGTGGACTACCAATAATGTTATCAACCGAATAACTGCCAACATTTATCACATGCGTGTTATGTACATGACACTATATCATTCATCCGTGACTGCCTTGTTTTTTCCTGACTCATCCCATGACTGCTTTTACTGGCTCCTGTGTTTAATCATTTTTACAATGTTTTGGTTAAAACCCTCAGTAAAAGAAAGATGCTGGTAGAAGGAGAGCAGATCTTTCTCCCCAGCTGCCCTGTTTCTCTAATAATCATTCTGACTCTGAGTCATTCATGTGAGAGCACTTCTAATCCAACAACAGAATCTGTGCAACAACATATCCCCCAGCTCTTTTTATTTTGAAACAGGGTCTCACTAAGTTGCTGAGGGTCTTGCTAAATTGCTGAGGCTGGCCTCAAACCTGTAATCCTCCTGTTTCAGTCCCCCCAGATATTAAAATTACAGGCATGTGCCACCACACCTGGCCCTTTCAACAATTCTATGAGGTGGGGCCCTTTATTATCCCCACTTTACCAATAAATAAATTGAAGTTCAAAATGATTCCGTCATTTCCCCAAGGCCACTTAGGGATCCAAGCTTGCATTTGTCTGATTCCAAGGTATATAACCTCAACAACTATGCTGTGTCACTTACTCTCTACTATTTCCCATTAGCCCCTTTTCCCCAAACAATGTACTTTCAGCGTCTGGTTGTGGTGACTGTTGCTTCCAATATACCATGGACTATGTTCCAGGAATGAGCCTAAGACATCCCAGTCTCAGCAATAACAACCTGTGCTCTGCCTTTAACAGCCCAGGCCATAGAACTAAATCTGATTTCTAGCTGCTACCTCCAGAGTGACTTGCTTTCTTGTTCATTTTATCTGCTACTTACCCTCATTGCAAAGAATTATAACCCCTACTCTGTGGGAAGCTGACATAAAAACATAGCATTTCCAACTGGTAGAAGATATTAAAAAGATGAAAGAAAAATAGCAAATTGGGAGACTGTGGAGTCATAAATAAATCTATTAGAAAGAAGCAAAAGAAAATGTAATAAATAAAAAAGGAAAGAAGCAAAAGACTTTAAAAGACAATTACCCAATGACCAATAAAGAAATACAAATGGATTGTATTAGTCTGCTCAGGCTGCCATAACAAAATACAATAGGCTGGGAGCTTAAGCAACAGAAACACATGTTCTCACAGTACTGGAAGCTGGAAGTCCAAGATCAGGGTGCCAGCATGGTCATATTCTGAAGTCTCTTCCTACCTTGTAGATAGTCACCTTTTCACTACATCCTCACATGGAAAGGAGAGAGAAAAAGGGAAAGAGGGAGGGAGAGAGAGAGAGAGAGAGAGAGAGCGTCCTATTGCATTAAGGTCCCTCCCTTATGACCTCATTTAAACTTAATTACTTCCTAAAGACCAAAATAAATAATAAAATAGTGTGAATAAGTTACATGGGGCTCAGGGATGCTACATATAAACTTAGAGGGAAACAATTCAACCCAGATCATAGGTATTAAATATTTGAAAATATATCCAACTTTATGTGAACATCAAAAAATACGTATCAAAATAATAATTAGGCTGGGTGTGGTGATGCACACTTGTAATCCTAGTACTTGGGAGGCTGCAACAGGAGGATCGAAGGTCCAGGACAGCCTCAGCCACTTAGTGAGGCCCTCCACAACTTAGTGAGACCCTGTTTCAAAATAAAAAATAAAATAGGGCTGGGGGTATAGCTCAGAGGTAGAATGCCCCTGAGTTCAATCCCCAGTACTACAAAATAATAATAATAAAAATAATATTAATAATATTAGTAAGTAATTTTCAACAACTATATTGTCAAAAATGGCAAGAATTTATTTATAACAACCACCATTATCAAATGTTTGGAGAACAAGCAGTTTCATTCACCATTGAAATAATAAAATAGTGTGAATTTTTGATAGGATAAGAAGAAAATATATATAAAACCTTAATTTTTATTTTTTAAATCAGAAATCTTATGGAAATGCTTGTAGAATAATAAAAACATACCTCTAAAATATTCTTTATATTACTGATTGTGCATGTAGTAAATCTAGATACAATTAAAACTCTCAAAAGGAATATGGTTAAAAAATTATGGTTTACTCCCCTAGTGAAGTGACGGAGGGGCCTAAGGGAAGGAGGCAGGTGGGGGGAGGGAGACTTGATGAAGGAAACACTTCAATGGACATGATGCACATACACATTTTATCAACACCAATCTCAATGTCACACACGGGGAGGGGAGGGGACAGGGTGGGAGTTGGGGAGGCTCACCAAGTGCTGTGTGCATGTATGTCTCTATCACTCTGAACTTCATCATGATGTGTGATTACAATGCACCAGGAAAAAGAAAATTATGGCTTACTCATAAATTAATGCTAGGCAACCATTAAGATGGAGAAGATAAGTTTTTAGATGTTCAAATCTATCTACCAGGTGCTGTGTAAACAAAAACCATGACATAACATGCCCCCTTGATATGAAATATACATAAACATATTTACATTCATATGAAAATATGCTTATATATGTCTTTAAAAACTAGAAGGGCCAACACCACACTCTTGACATTGGTTACTTCTGTAAAATTGAACTATAAATAGTGGGGACACAGAGGGTGAAGATTTTGACTTAATTTTCTACTGGTAAAAATTTGTTTTTTCATTTTCATAAACAGCTTCTAAAGAAAAACTTAAAAAATCGGCGACGCTTTCCATTTTAGAAAAAAAAAGGAGAAATCCCAAAGGAAATTTATATTTGCCACTGCTAAGTACCCTAGAATCTTGTGATGTCACAGGGTAGTGGAAATCAATGTCTCAAATGATACTCTACTAGGTCTGGGTCATTGGGTGGGATCTTCTGTGAAAGCAGGTGGTGGGAGTGGCTTTCAGGGGAAGCCTGATTAAAGGATGTGCTAATTTGTGGCACTAGGCCGTGATTCTATATTTCAGTTTGGAGAGAATCTTTGCTGCTATTTTGGGAACCCTAGCAAAAAATAATAATAAATGAAGGGCCTTCCTATAGAACCATGAACCTCCCAGGATACAGAGCCTCCTGGGAAGGGTTCCTAGGACCAAATAGCAACTTGCCAAGGCCTCTAGACTATAGGATGTGTATACACTTATTATCAGGTAGAGCCTCCTTGGTGAACAAGAGTATTACTTCCTAACAAAAGTCATCTTGCTCAAGGATCTAGTAGGGACAGGGATCACTACTATGGTTTTGCCCTCCTGACACACCAATCGTGCCAGCACTGGCTTTCCTGTGAGCGCCCTGCACAGGGTGCCCTGCACATCAGGGTTCCTGAGGCTGTAGATGAGTGGGTTCTGCATGGGGCTGATGACAGTGTTAAGGATGCCAATGCCCTTGTCTGAAACTCCACTGAACCTGGCCTCATGCAGCTGAAGACTCCGGTCCCGGAGAAGACACTCATCATGGTGAGGTGGGAGCTGCAGGTGGAGAAAAGGCTTTCTTCTTGCCCTGGGCAGAGTGGATTCGTAGGACTGCAGCTACCACATGGATGTAGGAAGCGACAATGAGAATCACAGGTGCCCCTGCCATGAGGATGCCCAGACCAAAGAGGAGCAGCTCGTTGAGTCGGGTGCTGGAGCAGGACAGCTGGAGGAGCTGGGGGATGACACAGGAGAAGTGATAGATCACACTGGGGCCACAGAAGTGGAGTGTGGATATGCCCACAGTGAGGGTCAGCGCATCAGCAAAGGCACAAGCCCAGGACACAGCCACCAATATCCTCTGGTCTGCCCCGCTCATGCGGATGCTGTAGGTGAGGGGCCTGCAGATGGCCAGGAATCTGCCGTAGGCCATGAATGTCAACAGGAAGCAATCCACGCCAGACAACTGATGGAAGAAGAGCTCCATATGGAACCGTGCACTTGTAGGACAAGAGCCAAACCACCATTGAAGGAATAGTGACACCGATGCACCAGTACTGACAGGTTCCCCAGGAAGAAGTACATGGGGGTGTGGAGTTTGGGTTCCAGCAAGATGGTGGCCACGATGCTGAGGTTGCCCCCGACTGTGATCATATAGGAGAAGAAGATCACAAAGACAACTGGCTGTAGCCACAGTGTCTGCACCAAGCCCAGTAGAATGAACTCAGTGACTGCTGTTCTATTGGCCCCAGATTCTGGCTCGACGAGTCCCTGTAACAAGACATTCCAGAGGGGAAGGGATCAGTCCTCATTAATTAGTCATTCAATAAAATTATACTGACTTACTTCCCTGTGCCAAGCCCCAGGATAAATCCCCGTGTCCTCGTGGGTACTTCCTCAGTCCCCAGGCCACGGCTCCTCGTCAACCCTCTGTCTGCCTTCACGCCATCCTCAGCCATCTCCAGTGAACACTGCCTGACGTCATCACTACCTGGCGACAGGTGGGTGCCCTCCCCTCCCCCTCCCCCGCGGCCCTGCAGCTGGGACAGGAAACCCCGGGGCCGGAAGCCAGAGGTGGACACGTGGCAGATTCCAGATCTTGCGAGGGAATCAGCATTCTCCTGCCTCATCGCGGAGGGGACTGACGTCCTCCGCCTTACTAGCCTGCTATGAAATGCTCTCATTCCTCCCGCGCGACTCTGCCCACCTGTGACAGGCCTTTCGGTTAACAGACCTCGCCCGGGAGTGCAATAAAGTGCCTTTTGCACTCTGCTTGCTAAGCCTTGATTTCTCCTGCGACCCCGACTCAATTTCCCTGTTACACCTGGGACTTCCTTCCTCTTCTTTGTCCATATAGAGAGAATTTCTGTGTCATATAACTCTTCCCTAGCTTAGGGGGGAAAAAGCTTTCCCATTCATTTTTCAAAATTAGCAAATCCTGATACTAAAATGTAATACCAAGAATAAATCCCACTCTGGAATGTGTTATTACAAGGACTCGTGGAGCCAGAATCTGGGCCAAGGCACAGCGGTCACTGGGTTTACTCCACTGGGCTTGGGGAGACGCCGGGCTGTGGCCAGTTGTCTCTGTGCCCTTCTCCTCTGCCTCCCTGGTCACAGTGGAGAGCGACCTCAGCAGCCTGGCAGTGGAGGCCGTACCCATGTGTGGTTCCAGGTTTATGCCCCTCATACACAAATTATCTTAAATGTCACTATAAAGAGAATGTCATATAGATTAGAAAAAAGAGAAACCTTTCCCTTCATTTTTCAAAATTAGCAAATCCTGATACTAAAATGTAACAATATTGTACACCCCCCTTATTTGGCAATATGTATGCAAAAACCCTACGTACAATAAATGAAACCCACAAAAATCAGATAGATTTTATAAAAAGAGAGGTTGATTTAACATTAGCAAATCTACTAACACATCACAGCATGTAAATTGGATTAAAATGAAATTTTTTCTAAAAGGCAATTCATAAATGTCCACATCAATTTGAGATATAGGGAAAATGAAAAAAATCTGTAGTTGCATGGGATAGAAGTATGTAACTTTATGTAATACGGCATGTCCATTGCAAGCCTCTTTTCTTTACAATGATAAAATAAAAGTGATATTTCTATTAAAATCAGGAGTAAGGCCGGGCGTGGTGGCGCACGCTTGTAATCCCAGTACTTGGGAGGCTGAGACAGGAGGATCGCAGGCTCACAGCCACCTCAGCTACTTAGGTCCTCTGTAAATTATTGAGACTGTTTCAAAATAAAGAATAAAAATAGGGCTGGGGTGTATCTCAGAGGTAGAATGCCCCTGGGTTCAATCTCCAGTACTGCAAAAAAAAAAAAAACAAAAAAAAAAACAAGCACAAATAAAAATCAGGAATAAGAAAGCATTTACCTTCATTACTTCAAGTATTTTTCATTATTCTAGGTTTCAGGCAAAGAAATTAAACGTTAGAAAGAAGAAAGAAAAGAATAATTTGGAAACAAAGTTGTCTAAATAAACACCCAAGAAAGGAGAAAAAAACAAACCTTAGAAACTCAGAATTATTAGGAAATTAGCAAGATTGATATCTTCTCATTTAAAATTAAGAGTAGCAGGACGTGGTGGCACACACTTGTAATCCCACTATTTGGGAGGCTGAGACAGGAGGATCGCAGGTTCATAGCCAGCCTCAGCTACTTACTGAGGCCCTCCGCAACTTAGTGAGACCCTGTTTCAAAAAATAAAGAGTACAAAATAGGGCTGGGGGTGTAGCTCAGAGGTAGAATGTCCCTGGGTTCAATCCCCAGTACTGCAAAAAAAATTCAGTCTGTTGTGAACGTTAGTTAGTACCAATAGTCTGTATCGATATTAGTTATTAAGTAATCATTTTCCCCATGTATTTTCATTTGAGATATCCTTCATCATTGTTAGAGGCATGAACTTCTCTCTTGGAGGCTAGCATGAAAACTGTAAAAATACTGTAGAGTTAAGCATACACAAATACCATTTATTATAGCAATAACAATTGCTTGGCATGCAAGTAGCGTAGGAAAATGGATGGAACTGGTGAGTATTATTCAAAGTGAGATTAGTCAGTCTCAGAACGGCCAGGGTGGAATGCTTTCTCTCATGTATGGAAGCTAGAGAGAAGATGGGAAACATAAGGGACTTTAAATAATGTAGAGAGAGAGACAAGTAGAGTTGTTGACGTGGATTAGGGACAGAAAGAGGAGGATTGAAGAAGGAAACACTTCAAATAATACTACGGCAAGCTCAATAACCAATCTCACTAACCCCTTGTGGAGAGGGAAGAGATGGGAGTGGGGTGGGATGTGGTGGGAAAAGAGCTCTGTGCAATGTGTTTTTATCACATTGAACCTCACTATGATATATGATTGCAATGCATGAATAAAATACTTTAAAAAGTATTTAATATATTAAAAAAATCAAATTTAATTTCTTTTAAACAATTTCAGTCCGGCGAGTACTTGGGAGGGTGAGACAGGAGGATCCGGGTTTGTGGCCAGCCTCAGCTACTTAGTGAGACCCTGTTTCAAAATAAAGAATAAAAATAGGGCCGGGGGTGTAGCTTGGAGGTAGAATGCCCCTGGGTTCCATCCCCTGTACCACCAAAAAAAAAAAAAAAAAAAAAA
>PVJS01055877.1:0-12520 GCA_004027185.1 Glis glis
GAGAGGGAGAGGGAGAGGGAGAGGGAGAGGGAGAGGGAGAGAGAGAGAGAGAGAGAGAGAGAGAGAGAGCGCGAGCGCAAGGGAGCTGAGGTTGGCCGCGAACCTGGATCCTCTGGTCTCCGCCTCCCAAAGTACTGGGATTACAAGGGTGCGCCACCACGCCCGGCTTTCAGAGTCCTTTCTAAAAGGAAATCTACTTCCTGGCATTCTATATTATTTCTAAATTCCATATGGAAAAATGAAACAGATGAAGTGACATCTAAATATACCACGGGATGCCGGGCATGGTGGCACACTCTTGTAATCCCAGTACTTGGGAGGCTGAGACAGGAGGATCGCAGGTTCGAGGGCAGCCTCAGCAACTTAATGAGACCCTGTTTCAAAATAAAAGAATAAAATAGGGCTGGGGGTGTAGCTCGGAGGTAGAATGCCTCTGGGTTTCATCCCCAGTACCACACACACACACAAAAATAAATAAAAAATCCATTGGGAACTATATTTAAAAAAAGACAATAACTCACATTTCTTGCTTTAATTCTTCTCTAAATTACCACAGTAAAATATGCAACACAGTCCAAGAGATAACTGATACTCAATAATGACCTGTGACTTCACATTAATGGGGGCTATCAATAATGAACTGATCAAAGTAACCGGAACAAAGTTCAAATGTAAAAACTGATTCACTATTACTCTATTTATACAAGTATTAAAATCATCATAACATTTAAACACCCAGAAAATTTGAAGTAATATCAAATAATAATTGGTAATACTGCAACATCTTGAAGTACCTTCTGACCAAAAACAGATGAAATTTTGTTAGTATAACTTCAATGAAGTTTTTTTTACATACTACATATTTTTCAAAAATTGGTAACCATGTAAGATACACGCTAAATAGAATTCCACACTGCTCTGTGGTTATGGACGAATGAGCTTACAATTCTGAAACACCCTTTGAAGAAATCCTAGTCTATAGAACAGTATGTTCAATTTGTTTGGTCCTTTTAATTTCATTGGCAAAAAAACAAACCCTCCAATTCCAATTCCTTCGAAAGACTGGTTTGATTTTTGTCAAAATAAATCACTAGCAAAGTGTAGCCATCCGGTCTCCAGTCTATGGGTTCCCCACGTGTTTCGGTTCAGTGTGAGCCAGCACACTGAGCTTTCCATGAATTTTCCACAGCACCAATGCTCACACTTTCCACATCGTATCCTGCCCTTCTCTAGAAGGTAGGGTGTGACGTTAATAATGGCATGTGGTGTTCCTTAGCATAACCTGCCAAAACGTAATGATTTCCTTGGAAGAAAAGCCATGGGCTGCAATCACACGTCTGAGTTGACAGACATCCAAATGGATTCTATACAAAAAGAAAAGGTTTGTGTCCTCTGGAATATGAATGTCCACTTTTAACAAATTCAAACAGATTCCGACATAAACATCTTCAAACTTGATGGGTTTTACATGACCCATCATCTCATAGATCCTTGGCACTAAATCTCTGGACATTATATAACCCAATCCACTGCAGTAGGGGGGGAACACCTTGAAGGGATACTCCTGGTATGAAATATGGGTTTTTTGGTAAAATCCTCTATAGGAATAATTATCAATTAGAGGATAACCTGTGAAAAACTTCTCTGAGTGATTTAAATTTAAAAGATACTTCACTAAATTGCCAGTGTTGATGAAAACATCAGTGTCTGTCTTCATAACATATTTGGCATTGGGGCAAAACTCAGTCACCCACCTGAATGCCATAATGGTTTTTAAGGTCAGGTTATTATATGTGTCTAAAAAATCTTGTCGTATTATGTCACCGTAAAGAAGGTGTTCGTCCTCCAAGGACAGTGCTAACATTTTGTCTTCCCTTTCAGCTTGTTGGCCTAGTAAGAAAAATGTAAGAACCTCATATCCCCACCAAGACTTTTTTTCACCCCAAGTAACCCTAATGGCCTGTCTGGCTTTCACATCTGAGGGGTGCGAGGTCACCAGGATGACCAGAAATGGGTTTTGATGAGAGCAGTTTGAATGCTCTCGAAGCGTGAAGCGGAAGTCTTGTCTGTAAATGGGCTCATACTCGTAGAAGTACATCCAGTTCACACGTTCGATCACGTTGTAGTGGGGCAGGCTGAGGTACCACATCACCAGGAAGCTCAGGAGTGACAGCAGCAGCAGGCTCCATTTGAGGGATCTCAGTGACATCCTACCAGGAAGGGCAGTCAGGAGAGTCAGAGCCATCCACAGCAGCAGGGGAGCACGGAAGGCACGGGGGCTGAAGATTTACCAGAGATCAAGTTAGTGTTCCACCAACCCAAGAATGTTTTCAACTCATATTTGATTACCAATTCCTGGAGAAAGAGTAGGAGAACAAAAGCCCCAAAGCAAAATGAAAAATCCTGACCTGAATCTACTTAACATCATTTAACTATAGGCAAATGGATACCAACAACCAAAAATGTATTTTACCTTTTTATATCAAGACTGGGGTTAAGCCGGGCATGGTGGCACACGCTTGTAATCCCAGTACTTGGGAGCCTGAAACAGGAGGATCACAGGTTCACAGCCAGCCTCAGCTACTTAGTGAGGCCCTTCACAACTTAGCGAGACCCTGTTTCAAAATAAAGAATAAAAAATTGGGCTGGGGGTATAGCCCAGAGACAGAATGCCCCTGGGTTCAATCCCTGGCACCCCCCCAAAAAAAGACAGGGGTTAAAACATATCCTTTAAATATTGTGAAGTGAATACTTCATCTTCTACACAAATAACTCTTACCAAATGTGTAAAGATGAATAATGACGAGTTAAAAATTAATCTACACTAAAAACAAAATTGTGTTTCTTCTTTATCACTATGGTAAAAAGTAAAGGATTTAATGCAAGGAGGTGTTACTAGCAACATGTCTTTCTCAGCTGTGTGATCTGATTCTAGCAAATTGGGAATAAGAAAGACCCTGTGGCGATAATTCCCGGTGGCCTCTGATGTGGGAACAGATAAAGGTGGAGACTTCCTCTGGAAGGTGAGTCCTTCAGACACAAATAGGATAACTACCCCTCGAGTTTGTAAATGCTCAGACTATGAAATAGCATTTACGTGCTCAAAACACCATCCAAGCCCCCCGCCCTTTTACCTCATTGGCTGAACTCAGTGCTCAGTCTGGACAGCAGGTACTTACAGATCTGTCCTTAGTACTGAGTTTTCACATGTTTCTCATTCCCGTCTATTCAGAAATCATACGGCAGATCAGAATCATGGGAGGAAACTTCTAGAATACTTGCTTTTCCCAAGAACCTCTAGCTGGTCCAAAGACAGAGAACTATATGACTCAGCTCCTTCGGACTGTGGATGAAGATGAGGTTTCATCCCACAGGGCGTTTCTGTGCCTAAGGCCAGTCTAGGGCACACATGGCTAGGTGTTTACTGAACATCTTCTATATCAACAGAACACACCAGGCACTCAGGAGACCAACTGAAGTAGAAGATGGGAAGTACAGGAAATCCCAAAGCAATAGTAGTGCGGGGATGCAGTACGGACTGTTACATCACATGCTAAGGAACTGCAGAGTAAGGGACAGGTCAGCAACCCAGGAGGCTCCCTCGACAGGCACCCTCTCACCTACAGTCGTCTGGCCGGGTGGCTCCTGGGAACTCAGAATCTGCTGTGGAGGATGAACCTTAACGTCACTGTGGGAAGGCTGGTCTAAGGGGTTCCGCCCTGGGTCAACCTCAGGGTCTCTGGACACACAGCTCCTCTGCTTCTTCACACTCATGAAGATCACCAGATCTCAAGACGCCTTGCCTCCTCCATCTGACCCTACTCACCTGCTTCAATTACTTCTGGCCACGGTAATCTTTTCTATCTCTAGGGCTTTCCACATTTTAAGTTACAAAATGGAACATTCCTTGTTTTAGCAAACATTCTCCAGTGCTTCTTCACTTACATTCTATTGACCTTGTTGGCAAAGACAATTTTTCTCACCAAAGTGTAAGATGGAGGGAGGCCCACAGCAGGAGTGCGGTGGACACTGAGGTTTGAAAAAGGACACAAAGTAGGTCTCCATCCACCTCCCATCCTCCTCTACTCCCTAGTAGACACAAATGGTCCCTGGAAAAATCTGACACAGGATATTCTAGAATGAAAATTACAGATGTCGTTAACACCACCATTATTCATTTCCTCCTCACTTGACCACAGACACTGCACAACCCTCGGGGACACCATGTGCATCGCAGCCACTGACAAGTTGTACATTTATTGCAACAGTTGTCAGATGGCAATTCCATGTCTCTTAACAAATGATGAACATATAATACTGGCATATTACAACAACCTTCAAATAAACAGAAGGAAAGTGTCCTGAGTGAGGGGCACCATTTATAATTGCATACAAGTGACGGAGGCCCTGCTACACTTCAATAATAGGAAACAAACCTTATTATAAAAGTTATTTCTAGAAGCCAGGTGTGGTGGCACACGCTTGTAATCCCATACTTGGGAGGCTGAGATAGAAGGATCACAGGTTCGAGGATAGCCTCAGCAAGTACTGAGACTCTCATCAACCTAGCGAGATTCTGTTTCAAAATAAAATAGGGCTGGGGTATACCTCAGAGGTAGAATGCTCCTGAGTTCAATCCCCAGTACCACAAAAAAAGGTTATTTATATATATCCTATATGTCATGGGTTTCTAAATGTGAAAATGTGATGATGGTTATGATGTCTACTGTGTAAACTACTGAGTCCAAGAATGGGAAAGATCTTAAAAGCATTGGCTCAAACAGACTAGGTGCTCTATAACACAGGTGGCTCTAAAGGCAGAAAGACCAGGGTTCACACTTGAATTCTGTCCTTCGCCAACCAAGGTAAGGGGGTATGTTTTGCCTCTTAGAACCCCAGTTTCTGGCCTCTACACTGAAGACACCAATATAGCGCAAATGAGTGATCATATACACAGAGCATCTGGCCTATGTCAGGTATTCAGCAAACAGGCTGATCACCAGCTGTGGTTACACCCTTACGCTCTATCCCATCCTATCTGTGTTCTCTAGCTTGATTTTTATTGTCAAAAGGGATTATCCTAGCTGGGTGTAGTGGCTCACACCTGTAATCCCAGTACTTGGGAGGCTGAGACAGGAGGATTACAGGTTCGAGGACAGACTCAGTCAGTAATGATACTCTCAGCAACCTAGCAGACCCTGTTTTAAAATTAAAAAAAAATAAAATAGGTCTGGGGGTGTAGCTCAGAGGTAGAATGTTCCTGGATTCAATCTCCAGTACCAAAAAAGAAAAAAAAAAGATTATCCTAAAGAAATAATCTTGACGAATTTTTACTACTTGAAAAAGTATATTTCAGACCCATAAATACATTTCTATTTCTTACCTTCTTCTTGATTTACTTCTCCTGAGTGAAAAACCTTCAGTTTCACTAAGTGAACCATCCACCAGTATGCAGTTGTCAAAAATAATGCCTGAAATTTCTGTAAGACATGTAAGAAAACAGCATTTACCTATGAGTCAGGGGATTAGGAGTCAAAGAGGGGAAGGGAAAAGATTCTGTATTCCCCATTCCTTTCTTTGAAGTAAGAACTTACGTTGAAATACAAAGTTAAAGAAATACTGCTTTTCTATAGAATTCATAGTTCATGGCTTCATCGTGGAAAAAGTGCACTTGGTATTCAAAAACAGTACAGATTCATGACTAAAACCCACACATCTAGCCAGGCATGGTGGCTCATGCCTGTAATCCCAGTACTTGGGAGGCTGAGACAGGAGGATCACAGGTTCAAGGATAGCCTCAGCAATGTAGGGAGACCCTTAACAACCTAGCAAGACCCTGTATCAAAAACCAAAAAGGGCTGGGGGTGTAACTCAGGGGTGGAATGCCCCTGGGTTCAATCCCTAGTACCACACACCTAAGAGCGGGGTGTAGCTCAGGGGTGGAATGCCCCTGGGTTCCCTAGTACCACACACCTAAGAGCGGGGTGTAGCTCAGGGGTGGAATGCCCCTGGGTTCCCTAGTACCACACACCTAAGAGCGGGGTGTAGCTCAGGGGTGCACGGCAGTGTGCAAGGCCCTGGCTTTGATCTCCAGGGCTGAAGAAAAGCACACATGCATCTAAGTGCTCTCATCACCTGGTACCATATGCCACCCTACCACAGCCCCACTTCTCTTGATTAAAAACCTGGGTCACTAAAAGAAGTGAAACAGGAAACTCTGCTGGTATCACTCCCTTTAATTCTCTGTTGCACACACATATTCACAGAAGGCAGCCCTGATGTGCGAATGCCAATCATCCTTCCCTGCCCATTTCTGCCTCTCCAACAGACCTGCCCCCCCATGAGAACTCAAGGCACATCAGTAGGTGGACAGGCAGTGTGGTACCATCTCACTACCTGCTGCCATGATGTCTGCTTATATCTTAGTTTTTTCCACTGGTCAAGTTTAGAAATCAAAGGAGGATGTGAAAAATAGAGAGGAACTGACATATATTACCTTTTATGCCAAAAAAAAAAAAACTTCACAGGGATTAAAGACACAAAGATGGGAGAACAATGAACCTATAGAAACACTAAAATATGGATGAACATTTTAATGACCTTGAAGTGCAAAGACCTTTCAATTACTCCACTGTTAAGAAAAAAATCCAGAAATCATAAAGGAAAATGTAATTAAACATTTCAAAAAATTCTTGAACAAAGTTGAAAAGTACATATAAATGCAAACAAGACTGAAAAATTTAAAAACTGTGGGGAAAATACCTGAGCTATTAATGACAGAATTTATAAGCCCAATAAAAAATGTTCTTACAAATTAAGAAGAAAATGAAAACAAAAAGAGAATGACCAAAATGTCAATTCTCAAAAGAATACATACAAAAATTAAAATTTTAAGAAAAGACGCTTGCTATAGTTTGGACCTTGAAGGTCCCCCAAAGGCTTCGTCCCAGTCTGAGGCACTGAGGCACTACAGGGAGGTTTGGCACCTTTAGCAGGTCATCTGGGAGCACCTTTGAAGGGATACTGGGCTCCGCCTCCTCATCCCTCCACCTGCTTCCCAGCCCCCACAAGGCCAGTGGCCTCTTCTGCCCTGTGCTCCTACAGTGATGTACTTACCAACCATCGACCAGGGACTGAAACTGTGAGTCAAAATACATCTTCCCTCCTTACAAGTTATTTTGTTAGTGATGGAAAGCTAACACAATGTTCATACTCAGAAGCAGAAGTATTATTAAAAAATCTCAACTAGCAAATTAAAAAAAAGTGATACTATAAAGTATATGTGGGGGGAGAGGGCATTCCTGTGGGCAATTTTATGCACTTTCTTGGGGGCAATTTAAAAGTATTTATCAAATATTTAAATTTTTATTGATGTAATATTTGTACTTATTTATGGCATGTAGTTTTGTAATTCAATACATGTGTAAAATGTGTCATGATCAGGGTAATTAGCATTTCTATCTCCTCAAATATAATTTCTATGGACAGGGAACCTTCAAGTGCTTCTCCTCCAATTGGTTTGAAATATATAATTGATGTGAACTAAACTCACTCACTACAGGATTTAGAACTGCTTCCCTTTTCCAACTGTACTTAGGTACCCATTATCCACCCTTGTTCTATTCTCCACCCTCTTACTCCTCCTATCTTCTAATGACCTCTATTATACTCTACAGCTATGTGATCAACTTCTTTAGCTTCCACTAATGAGTGAGAACATTTGTCTTTCTATGCCTGGCTTATTTCACTTAACATAATGTTCTCCAATTCCATTCAGGTTGTCTCAGATGACAGAATTTCATCATTTTTATAGCCAAATAATATTCCATTGTGTATATATACCACATTATTTCTATCTATTCATCCACTGATGGACATCTCAGTTGACTCCATATCTTGGTTACTGTGAATAGTGCTGTAACAAACAGGTGGTATCTCTTTTCCTTTGGCTATATATGTCCAGAAGTGGGATTGCTGAAACATGTGCAGTGCTTTTTGTCCAAGTAATACCACTGTTAGCAATTTATCCTAAAGAAATAATTTGGGAACTATGCATTGTTTATAATACGGAAAAAATTTTATTTCAATGTCTTTCAGTAAGGAATTGGTCAAGCAAAATTATGATACATCCATACAACAGCATATCTTTATTCATTATATGTAAGGATGCTTGTCTATACTCCCTTGATATATTACTAAGTGAAAAATGCAGTTGCAAAATTGTACTGTCATATGATTCCTTATGAAAGATGGAAAGACAAATATCTACCAATCCATGTGCCACACAAACAGAGCAAGGTATCTGGAAGGATGCATTCCACTATTTCAATGGTTTACATCTTACTGTATTTCTAGATCTTTCTAGATCTACCTAGATATCTCTCTCTTTCTCCATATATATATGGAGAATATATAAATATATATGTATAAATATATATATATATAAAATTTGGGTTTTCGAAATTATTCATGTATTGACTTTATAAATAAAAACAAAGCCAAAACTTGGATTTCATGTCTGCATGATTCAAAGTTCCACAGAATGGTAGAGACCTTAAACTAGCAGTTGGGATCCTGAGTTATCTTGTCCTAGCTTTTCCCCCAAACGTGTGATCATATATAATTCATGATATTTTTATTAGTTATTATTCTCCATTATTTCAGTATATATTGTTTCAACAGTCAAGAGTGATTTTTAAAAACCCATCCAAAGCTGGGCATGGTGGCACATGCCTGTAATCCCAGTACTTGGGAGGCTGAGACAGGAGGATTGCAGGTTTGAGGCCAGCCTCAGCAACTTAGTAAGACCCTGTTTCAAAAAAAACTCCACAAAATAGGGATAGGGTTATAGCTGAGAGGTAGAATACCCCTGGGTTCAATCCCCAGTACCACACACACACGTCTAACAGTTTATAAAACGTTTAAAAGAAATGTTATTTTCCCTCCAATAACCCCACCATGGTAGGTGAGATGTACCTGTTTTGTATGTGAATTTTAGAGAATTAAAATTAAATGAAACTGAAATAAAGACATTTCCAAGCAGACTAGGACCTATAAAGCCCACACACTATCACTCAAAGAAGTACTAAAGGATGTTTTTTTTTTCAGTACTGGGGATTGAACCCAGGGACATTCTACCTCCGGGCTACACCCCCAGCCCTATTTTTTTATTCTTTATTTTGAAACAGGGTCTAAGCTGCGGAGGCCTCACTAAGTATCTGAGGCTGGCCACGAACCCGAATCCTCAAATCTCAGCCTCCCAAGTACTGGGATTACAAGCGTGCGCCACCATAGCTGGCTTAAAGGATGTATTTTAATATGAAGAAAAATGAACACAGGGGTAAGGAATGGAATGCAAGAAGCAAAGGTAAGCAATGAGTTCATTAAAAGATACATAAAACTATTAACTATAGGTAGCAAAAAAGAAAAAAGCGAGGGGAATGAACAAAAACATTTTTCCGTATGATAAAAACCATGAAATTAAATACTGTGGAAAAATGATATAGCAGCTGCAAAAAGAAGTTTCAGAGGAAAATTAAAATATGCTAACATTCTTGGCTGGTTCAGGAGGACCAAGGAAATACTGATAGGCCTTAATATTTTGCTAAAAAAATTTATTTAAGAATGAATATTATCCTTCAGAGTGACCACTGAAAGAACAAATGTGGAACACATACCTTCCAAACTGAGAAATAAAAGGAACAGAGCAAGCTGTGTATTCAGCGGGAGGTAGTAAAAACAGAGAGAGTGCACGGCAAAAACAAAGATGGTAGGAGTAAATTTAAATGCATTATAGGGTAAATAACTCACCTACTGAAAAACAGAGGCCCAAACAGATTGGCTTAAAATTCTGCCATATACTGCTTATAAGATGCAGGCCTAAAACAAAACAACGCAGAATGTTTAGAAATTAGGAAACAAAAACATATATCAGGAAAATGCTAACCAAAAGAAGGCTGCTATAGTTAATTATTAACATTAAACATTTTAAGTAAACAGTGAAAAAGGAGAGTTCATTACTAATAATAAGGAAACATCTAACAAAATAATTTAACAGTCAGGAAGCTATGTAACTAAAAATATAGCACCAAAAATATATAAAGGAAGGTCTGAAAAGATAGGTATAAATGAAAAATTCTATAATCCTAATGAGAGATTTTTAATACATCTAAGTGTCATGGCTTGAATAGTTTGTCTCCACCAAAACTCATGTTGAGCCGAGAGTGGTGGTTCGCATTTGTAATCCCTGCTACTATGGAGGCTGAGGCAGGAGGATCACCAAGTTCAAGGCCAGCCTCAGCAACTCAGTGAGACCCTGTCTTGAAATAAGAAAATATAAAGGGCTCGGGGTATAGCTTAGTGGTAAAACACTCTGGGTTTAATCTAGTATACACAAAGAGCTAATTAGTTGGGAGGATGAGACAAGAGGACGCAGGTTCACCGCCAGCATCAGCAACTTAGCAAGGCCTTGCACAACTTAGTGAGACCCTGTTTAAAATAAAAAATAAAATATTTTTTATTTTAAACAGGGGTGTAGCTCAGAGGCAGAATGCCCTTGGGTTCAATCCCCAGCACCACAAAAAAGAAAAAAAATAGGTAATTAGGACACAGGTGTTCTACTCTCATGAATAGATCAATAAAGTTGCTAAGAGAGTGGGTTGGTTATCTGCAGAGTGAGTTGTAAAGCGAATGTGGAACCTGCCCGCAAGTCCCTCAACATGCGCTCCTTGTGTACACATCCACTTCCCCTTCCATCTTTCTGCCACCCACGGAACACACGGCCCCCAATAAGCCAGGCAGATGCCAGCACCATGCTCTTGAATCAGCTGTGACTTTTGCAGAACTGTGGGTTGAACCCAGGGGCATCCTACCTCCGAGCTACACCCCAGTCCTATATTTTATTCTTTATTTTGAAACAGGTTCTCACTAAGTTGCGGAGGGCCTCACTAAGTAGCTAAGGCTGGCGGCAAATCTGGATCCTCTGGTCTCAGCCTCCCAAGTATTGGGATTACAAGCATGTACCACCACTCCCGGCATAAAATAACTTTAAAAAATAAAAATTTGATTTAGAAACCTAAAATCCTCTCATAAACAATTTTAATTTAACCCAGAAATTTAAAAACGGCACACTGTAAATTATTTTAAAAATGTGCAACTGAACGCCAACAATGTAGTACATTTCAACAAAGCAGTTATTACATTAACCCTTAATTTGAAAATTATTGGGGAGATAGGGAGACAAGCATTTTTTTCCAGCTTTAAAGAATATCTAAGCCAGGTGTGGTGGCGCACCCTTGAAATCCCAGTACCTGGGAGGCTAAGACAGGAGGATCCGGGTTTGCGGCCAGCCTCAGTTACTTAGTGAGGCCCTCCGCAACTTAGTGAGATTGTGTTTCCAAATAAAGAATAAAAAAGTAGGGCTGGGGGTGTAGCTCGGAGCTATAATGTCCCCGGGTTCAATCCCCAGTACCACAAAAAAAAAAATATGTATAGTTCAAAGGAAGCAAATAGCTCTAGTTAAAAGAAAAAATTTTTATTTACAGAAAAATAAATATAAATCTAGGTAGACTAATAATAAAATAATGAAACTCATTTTGTACCATCTCATGAAATTATTGATTCAGATACAGACTATTTTTTTTTTCGGTACCGGGGATTGAACTCAGGGGCGTTCTACCTCCGCACTACACCCCCGGGTATGACGGACCAGCTCAGCCGGAGAACTGAGACCGACGGGACAGGGGTCTCGGGAAGGTGGGCAAGGAGTCGGCGATGAGTGTGACAAACAGACACAACTCAAGGAAGTTGCATCCGAGTGTATTTTGCAAAGCTTCAGGCAAGGATTTTATACACAATGATTAAGGAAACAAAATACATCATCAGCTGATTGTTGTTCATGCTTGTGGTTTATACAATCTTAATGATTTTTAAGAAATAACAGTGCAAAGCTATGAGAGCAGATAATTGTCAGAGCATTTGGCATAGTGTCGTGGGCGGCTGCTAGACGTAACAGTGTAATTCGTCAGAGTATACGTCTTGTTTGGCATAATGCCGTGGGCGGCTGCTAGATGTGGTTTTTGGCACCTAGATTATCTATTGACGTTATAGCTACAGGGCAAGAGTTCAAAGTTTAACATAGTGACTTTTATTGCTCTCTTACTATAAACTTTTATAATTCCCTTCGTTCCAAATTTCTAAATCTTTTTAAGACCATCTCCAAAATCATATCCATGAAGTTTCCACAAAAAGTTCTTCCTGTTGTAACTCATCTACAATTGTCCTTGAGCCCCCCTCTGTCCTGGGCTAATCTAAGCAAGAGCGCGGGAGCATTCTGGGCCAAAGTTACATTGTTATGAGTTTGACTTCCTGGGAAAGATTCGTCTGTTTTACTCATAGGGCACAGTTGATAATTTGGAAAAGAACACTGCACTCACTGAGCCATATCTATTAAAGATTAAGAGAATCATTGACAAGAAGGTTACAGCAAAGAGAGAATAGCCAAGAACACAGAAGATCTTGC
>PVJS01055878.1:0-12522 GCA_004027185.1 Glis glis
TTTTTTTTATACTTTATTTTGAAACCGGGTCTCACAAAGTTGTGGAGAGCCTCACTAAGTAACTGAGGCTGGCCACGAACCTGGATCCTCTGGTCTCTGCCTCCCAAGTACTGGGATTACAAGCGTGCGCTACCACGCCCGGCCAAGACGCTCTTCTTAACACTTTTGTGTATGATAGAAATTACTGGGTTTCATGCACACTGATTTTCAGCTTGTTCCATGGAGATGAGCTACCTCTGGCTGCTCATCTAGAAATATGAAGCATGTCTGATTTCAAATAAAAATTACTGTTTCAAAATGATGAAAGTAAAAGATCTTTTAATGTACATGGCACATTAAAAAGTATTTTCACATTTATGAATTTGCTGTAACTCCATGAAAGCCTTGCTGGTTTTTTGAATGCCATTTCATAAATGAGAAGTGGAAGTTGGGCCAGGTGTGGTGGCATGTGCCTATAATCCCAGTACTTGGGAGGCTAAGACAGGAGGATAGCAGGTTCAAGGCCAGTCTCAGCAATTTAGTGAAACCCTTAGCAACTTGGTGAGACACTGTTTCAAAAATAAAAATTACAATAGGGCTGGCTGGGGGTCCAATCCAGAGGTAGAATGCCCCTAGGTTCAATCCCTGGTACCAAAAAAGAAAACAAAAAGAGCAGAGAATATGAAATGGCCAGATGGGGAATGTGTGTGTGATAGAGCAAGGAAGATGGACAACACTTCTGTAGTAGCCTTGACACTAATTGGGTTCTGATTATTTCCAAAAGGGTATATGATGCAGGTATGGGGCGATTGATGAAATCAGTTCAGTCTTTACTCATGGTTGGTCAGACTCCTAGAAATGGTTTGATGGAGGAGGGCAAGGTGGGACTTTTCCGAAGAAGAGACTGGAGAAGTGCATATGGGCTTCATGCATCATGTTGAAGAACTTGGATTCTATCCCATAAGTGATGGGGAGGCACTGAAGGTTGAGAAATGCAAACATATTTACATTTTATAAAGATCACTGTAGGCTCACAATCCTTTATCTAAAATATTTGGGACCAGATGTGAATTAGGATTGAGAATTCTTGGGATTATAGAAAGATAAAACTATGCATATGCTATCTATTTTGTGCCCCAAATAAAGTTATAAGAGAGCCTCCCATCCCTCATAGTCAAATACATTAACTTTTTTGGAGGAAAAAAATTTGGATGTATCTCAAAATAGTATAAGTAAAACTATTTAGTTAAGTGACTATTTATTTACTTCAGACCTGGTTTTGCCATAGAATGAGTTTATACCACATCTGCCATTTTCAGAGCTTTTTGAAATGGAATTGTGGATGACAGTTTTTGATCTGTATATGTTTGACATATGAAGGATAAATGAATGGGTGGGAGGTTAGTCATTTGTACAAGGTAGACACTTGTGTAGTATCAGCGAGGGTCTAATATGGTGGTTATTGAAGTTGGTTTTGCACTAGCTCATAAAAGGTGATTGATAAGTTTTACAAATTATATGAGCCAGTTGTTAATTATTAAAATTAACATGTACAATTTTCATCAAATAAATTTAAAGTAAAAGTAATATATGCAAAACACCACTTTCTGCTTATTTTATTTTATTTTGCTGTTGTACCTGCTGTTGGGGTTATTTTGCCCATTATATTTGTATAGTAGAAATCCTGCATACTTTGTGCTACTTCACTTCTCTTCCTAAGTGATAGCATATTGGCAGCTTCAATTTGGCCTCAGTGGCAACATTTATACCATGGAAATTAGCGAACACTACAGATTAGAGCTTAATTGCTTGATTTGTTGTTTTGTTGATTGTCTAAACATAAGAAAGTAATGGAAGATATATTAATGATGTAGACAAAATTTAAAAGTGTGTTATGTCTGTAGCTTTTACATCATAATAGCATTAAAAAGTTGAATATAGTTGAATACTATATTCACACATTTAAAAACTTACTCATCTCATCAAAAGTTCCCCTTTTCATTCATGATGAATGAATAAAGTCTGTGCAGGAATTATGGAAACATTCCTCTAGCCAGTTGGAGGCTGTGAGGTGGCAGAGGGACTGTGGCTGAGGCAGACTCCTCCAGCTTTTCTTACCCATCTTGCTGACCCTGAGTCCAGGCTGGAAATGACAAAAAGTCTCTTCTTCCTGCAATATCCCTCTGGTGCCCTCTACTGCAAAAGATCAACATAGTACTCTCTTTAAAAGAGAAATACTAAAAGGAATTCCATTGCTCATCATAGAGCATATATTGAAGGGTGCATTTGGAGCTGAGAAGCAATGAATTGGCAACAGACATAGCTGGGCGTTGTGGATCTTTGTGTTTCACTGTCTGTAAGAAAAATCCATGGCAACTCTTAGGTTTTGGCTTGGAAAACTGATGGGTTGACTGGGCCACTATTCCAGGCTTAGAAGGAAATGATAATTCTATTTTATTGACGGGACACTATGTGACAAATATTGTAGAACATACTTTGTGCACACAGTATCGCTTATTCCTCTCAACAATTTTGCCACTCGTCTGTCACAGAACTTTTTTATTGCAATTTTAGAAAATATGTGTCTGAGGTGTCCATAGAGCATCCACATGGAGAGGCCGAGTAGTGAGTCTGACATATGGGTCCAGATACATCTTCAAAAGTAGGTTTTCAAAATGGATATAAGTCTGGTATGCTTGTTCCTTATCATAGTGCCTTCTATAGAGGCTAAGGGCAAAGAAAGAAATTAACAGTAAATCCATCTTCCAAGGCACAGCGTCCAAATAAATTCAGTTGAACTATTTTATGGTGTCCCAAATTGATATGGACATATTATCCAGTAAAATTAGAAAAAATAGTTTAAAGGAATTTGGGAAGAGGACACAAAGCATGAACAGAGAATCCAAAAGGGGAACTGGAGAGGTGCAGTTATAAATCCCAGATCCTAGCTAGATTCCAGTTTAGCTGAAACCAGTATGAATACCCAACAGAATCTCCTGTTAGGATCCAGGCCTTCAGCTCAGTACATGAAGGAGATTTATATGCATCTAGATCTATAAAGGCAAGAGTGTTTATTTCAGCCTTACCTCCTCACTCTCTTTCTTGGCCCTTCTGAAAAAGCACACTTTAAGGAAATTGTGTATATGCTTTTAGAAGTGATCCATTAAGCCAACACCAAGAAGAACATCTTGACACTGTATGGAGTCTCAGAAAGCATGATATGAGAGCAATGAAGTGGTTCTTCAGCACAGTGTCCACAGTAGTTTAGGAGGCAAGAGGAGATGGTGAAGTGGTGGTGGGGATTTGTCATTCTTACTCTTCTTGTTCGTAAAAGAGAATGCTTGCCTATGGTGCCTGGGATCAAGTAATTCTTGTTCTTCATCTCTATAAAAACACTTAGAATAAGTTCCATTATCTATTTTCCCCCAACCCTCCCAGTTTCTATTCCAGGATTCTGGTATAATAAATAAGTGAAATTCAATTAGGCATCTATGTCAAACATACAAACAGTAGAATAAAAGTGGAACTGAAGGAATAGCCCAGAGTCATAGACAGTGCATTGAATTTGTAATCTGAAGACTTGGGTTTGAATTCTGGACATGCTAGCTCCTATCAGTATAGTGTTATGAACTTGGGTAGGTTTACTTTTTTCTTTTCTTTCTTTTTCTTTGTGGTACTGGGGATTGAACTCAAGGTCATTCTACCTCCAAGCTTCACTCCTAGCCCTTTTTAAATTTTTTATTTTGAAACAGGATCTTGCTGAGGCTGGTCTTGAACCCATGATCCTCCTGTCTCAGCCTCCCAAGTACTGGGATTACAGGCATGTGCCGCCACACCTGACTACTTTTTTCTTAATTAGTGAAATTTGTTTTCACCACCCATGAAAAAAATGCATCTCCTGTTAATTTTGGTCTGTATTACTCCAGTTTTTTCATGTCTTTTTACTAAAGACTGGTATATTTTAATAATTAGAAAGACTTATTGAACATTTAAAATGTACCAAATCTTGTGTTAAGTGCTGTCCATGCATTTTTTCTAACACAGATATAATGCATATAATTTTGATAACCACTAAATGGTCCTTCTCTCAATTTTTTCCTTGTATTTTTCTTGGCAACAATGTAGTTTTTGTAAAGTTACTTAATAGTTTACCTATTATTTAACAATTATTTTTCAAACTGTCAGTGGCTATCCACATAAAGGCTTACTGTTATTCTTTTAAAATTGAATAAGGGGCTGGGCATTGTGAAGCACACCTGTAATCCCAGTAGTTGGGAGGCTGAGACAGAAGGATCACAGGTTCCAGACCAGCCTGAACAATTTAGCAAGACTCTCAGCAACCTAGAAAGACCCTGTTTTAAAACAAGCAAAGGGCTGGGGGTGTAGCTCAGAGGTAGAATGCCTCTGGGTTCAATCCCTAGTACAAAAAAAGCGGGGGAGAATGTCTATTAGTGGGGCAGAGTAAGACTTTACTCTTGGAAAGAGGCATGAAAATATATGAAACATCTGCATTTATCTTTTGATTAAAATAAAAAATAACATTTCTATAGCACTCTGTAGCTTAAAAGTGCTCTTCTTTATTTAATCTTCATAGCAATGGTCTACGATAAGAAGCATTACCTCCAGATTATAGATGAGGGAATGGAGGCTCAGAACAGTACTGCAGCTCTAAAGTTGCAGAGACAAGGCTACGACCCATTATGCTACCCTGACTTTTGCTACAGTAGTCCTTTGACTGTTGTGCAAAGATCCCACGTGTGCCTTGCTCTTATCCCACAGCCTCACGAGGGGAGGGGTGAGGGCCGCCCCTTTCATATTTGGAATTCCCTACACAGCCGTCTGTGGTTCCCCTGGCAGAAACATGTTTGAAAAATGAGAATTCTGTTTCTCAGACTTGGGGTAAGTGGAAGTGTGTAGGCCATCTCTGATTAATTTAGAAAGATTTCCCAGAAGAAAGAACTCTCCCAGATCTTTAAATAAAAACAAAGATAACCTGGGAGATAAGGGAACACTGAGAACCAGGCAACTAGGAGCTGTCTTCCAGGGCTAGAGCTGCCTCTCTGGAGTCCGCAGACTCCCACACAGGGCTGCACGTGGTCACTTTCGCTCCTGCTCTCCGCACACAGACCCGAGACAAGGCTGGGAGGAACTATTGACTTTATTTTATGGATGAAGAAATCCAGAGATTAAATGACCTGTCCAGGGTCAACCACTTATTCAGGGTCACCGGAGAGCTTGGCTTCCTGACACCTCTCTCCCAGCCTCATTGTCTTCTCATTACACTGCACTCACTGCCTTTTGTGATTTCTCATCTCCTGATGCAGCCTTCACTGCAGTTTAAATTGGTTAAATGATCTTTGTGCCTGTGTCTGGTTTCTTTGTCGATTGTCTTTTGTTTGCAGGGAGAAGGGTCAGAGGTTCATGGGGCAGGTTCAGAGACCTTTTTCCTCTTCTCCTCCGCAGCTCTTTCTCTGGTTTGTATTGTTCATTTGACTTTATTTAGTCTTTGTGCAGAAACAACTAAAAAAGTCAGATGCCGGTAGGGGATGGTGAGTGATGCTTATGGACTGAAGCCAAGCACACTTTTATCTTGTCACTCTATGTTATAAGGATTGCTGAGTTAATTCTGTAATGTAAAAATACTAATAACAATAATCAAAGGTGAAAAGACAAAAATAACCCCTGCAAATAGGGGATTTCTAAATTTCTAATTCTTTATAGTTACAAGGAATTGAAAGATAAAAGTACTATGCACCAGCTGTAATTCCAGTACTTGGGAGGCTAAGACGGAGGACTGCAGGTTTGAGGCCAGCCTCAGCAACTTAGTGAGACCCTATTTCAAGATAAAATAGGGCTGGGGTGTAGCTCAGAAGTAGAATGTCCCTGGGTTCAATCCCCAGCACCACACACACATACACACACACACACACACACACACACACACACGCTACAATGTAAATTAAGTTAAAATTCTGAGCTGCATCTTATACTCGACCCCATTCATTTTCACACACTGTGACAGTGTGGTCCTGGGATGAGCAGCACTGGCAGCCTTTGGGAGCTGGTGAACAATGCTCACCCTTGGGCCTCACTGAAGACCTGCTGAACCTACCCTGCCTTGTCACAGCATTCCTGTGCACATTAGAACTTGAAAAGCGCTTGCCAGATCCCGCTCATGCTCATGATCTGTGGACTCCCGTGGTCCTCACTGCCTCCGTACAATTCTGCTGCATTCTTAAGACTCTTCATATCATGACTGACTGGCCCACTCCAGCCCTGTTTACCATTATATGCCTTTAGAAATTCTGTCACTCAAATTGAACTGCCTGCTCTCCTCCCCAAATTCCTGATGCTATGCCCTAGTCTCCTGATTTGATGCACCTGGTTCCCTCAATTTTCAGTGCTTTTCCTTCTTCACTACTGGCCTAGACTTTCCTGTCCTATGGAATAACAAAGGATACCAGATCCACAGAACTATTCCACATTAACCCAAAGAGAATAGTCTTACCTCCCTTCCTTGTGCTCACATTAGACTACAGAGTATAGTTCATTGTGTGCAATGTAAAGAAAGCATTCTGATTGACAGGGATTGAACCCAGGGGCATTCTACCTCTCAGCTATACCCCCAGCCTTATTTTAGTTTTTTTTTATTTGGAAACAGAGTCTTATAAGTAGTTGAGAGCCTCACTGAGTTCCTGAGGCTGACTTTGAACCTGTGATCCTCCTGTCTCAGCCTTCTAAGTACTAGGATTACAGGCAAGAGACACCATGCCCAGGGGCTCTGATTGACTTTTATCCAAACCTCTTTCTCCTCTCCTCCAAGTACTTAGAGCAGTGTATGGAACTTGTGAGGGTCAGAACCAGCCATGAGTGTGACTCAAATTTAACTCAGATAGAGTCCTCCCCTGACACTAGCAGAGTCCATGCGTTGAGTCCTGTCTCCATGTCCCTGGGCTGACAAGCAACTCAAAGCCCAGTAAGCCTTGCCTCCATCCTTAGGTGAAGGCATTCAGGCTGAAAAGTGCCTCAAATCCATCAGGATCTTAATGACCTGTGGCAGGTCTCTGGCAGCAACAGAAGCACCTCTGTTGCCAGAATCCATTTATACCAGGTGGGTGTTTTCAACAACCACTTAATTAAACACGTTGCTTTTCTCCACAAATTCTCCATGGCCGCAAACTCATCCAGAGAGCTAATGGTCCCTAAGTGACCTGCATTATAGTCAGTGAGGGCATTTAGTTACTGCTGTCACAAGTGCACTTGGAAGTGTTTGTTTTCCTGTGACTGCTACCAATTAGGGAGGATTCAGAAAGAACCAAGAGGTGAAAGAAGTCAGATGCTGCTAAGTGCCTAGCCTTATTGCTTACTCTTCCTTTGACCTTGGTTGTGCAAATCTCAAAGCCTCTTAGTCTCAGTGTTATCATCTGTAAAATGGGGATGTTAAGAAGTTTATTTTAAAAATTAAATTATTGAATACATGTATAATGCTTACCATAACTTTTCTGTAGGTCATTTGCCATATAAAATTGGATTTTATTATTATTATTTACTCATATTCATTCATTCATATGCTCATTTACATATTTGCTGAACTCCTTCTGTAAGGTAGATTCTGCCCTAAGTGATGAAAATGTAGAGGCAAATGAGACAAGATTTTCATTGTCAAGAACTCTCAGTCTTGTGAGGAGCAAGCACATAGAAATGAAGTTACAACACAGTATGATACAAGCTGATATACAGTTGCTACAAACGATCCTATGGGAACAAAAAACTCACTGTGCTTTGTTGCATTAGGTAAGGGGATACTCAGCCTTAAAGAAGGAAGAGGAATTTACAAAAATATATTATGGGAAGAATATTCCAGAAAGGGAAGAATCTGTGCAGAGTAGCAGAGAGAGGCTCAGGGTGTCACGCACAGTTCCATGTGGCTGGATTTTGATGAGCTAGAGTGGGAAAGCTAGACACAAGCTAGAAAGATGAGAAGGAGTCATATGCAAATGTGTAAAATGTATCTAACACAGTGCTGAAAGAGAAATTTGTGGTACTAAAGGAAAAATGCTCCTATCAATTGAAGGAAAATCTCAAGTCAATAATCTAAGTTCCTGCTTCAAAAACTAGAAGAAAAGAAGAAACTCAAAACAAGCAGATGAAAGAAAATAATGTAGATAAGAGATGGAATCAATTTTTAAGAAACCCAAAAACATTAGAGAAAATTAATAAAACAAAAATCTGGGTCTCTGAAAGGATCAATAAAATGGACAAACCTTGAACAAGACTGACAAAGAAAAAAGAGGAGTCAACAATTGCCAATATCAGGAGTGAAATGGCTATCACTATAGACCTTACAAACATCAAGGAGATAATAAAGGATTACAACTAACAACTTTATATACAAAAACTTGACAACTTAGATAAAATGGACCAATTTCTCAAAACACAACTAACACTACTCACTTGATATGAAATAGAAAACTTGAATAGCCCTGTAACAATTAGGATATTTAATTTTTAATTAAAAATCTCCCCCAAAAGAAATTTTATAGGCACAGATGGTTTAACTGGAGAATTCTATTAAATATTTACAGAAAAGTGAACACCAATTTACATAATCTTTTCCAGAAAATAGAAGAAAATACTTCCCCACTCCTTCGATGAAGCCAGTGGGACCTTATACCCAAACCAGATAAAAAGAGTACAAGAATAAGATGACAAGCTAATATTCCTCATGAATATAGATGTAAAAATTGTTAAAATATGAACAAATAAGATTCACTAATAAATACATCAGAACAATTTGTACACTATGACTAAGTGGGTTTATCCCAGGGATGCAAAACTAGTTAGTATTTTAAAAATCCAATCAATATAATCCATCATATGAGCAGTCTAAAGGAGAAAAAAATCACATGATCCTATCAGTTGATATAGAGAAAGCATTTGACAAATTAAACACCCATGCATAATAACTCTTGGAAAAATAATAGAGAGGAACATTCCTCTGTGTGATAAAGAGCATCTGCACAAAACCTATAGGTACCATCTTGCTGTTGAAAAAAGCCTAATGCTTTCTGCCTAAGATTGGTAAAAAGAAAAGGGTGTTTGTTCTCACTATTACTCTTCAACATAGCACTAGAAGTTTTAGCCATCACAGTAAGGCAAGGAAAGGAAATAAAAAGGATCAGATAAGAAAGGGGAAAAAACTGTTCCTATTTGTATATGAAATAGTAGTGCATGAAGAGAATCCCAAGAAATACACCCAAAAATTCTGAGAATTAATAAATGAGTTCAGCGAGGTTGCAGGATACAGGATCAACACACATAAATTGGTGCATAGTATCGCTACATAGTAGCAATAAAGAATTGAAGAACAAAATTTAAAATCCAATCATATTTATAACCATGAGGAGGAGTAGAAGAAGGAGGAGGAGGAGAATAAAAAGAAAAGAAGAAGAAGAAGAAGAAGAAGAAGAAGAAGAAGAAGAAGAAGAAAGAGAAGAAGAAGAAGAAGAAGAAGAAGAAGAAGAAGAAGAAGAAGAAGAAGAAAAGAGGAAGAAGAAGGCGGCCAGCTTTTAGGTATGCATTTAACAAAACATATACAGGACTTGAATGCTGAAAGATACAGAATGCTGATGAAAGAAATCACAAAAATTATAAATAAAGGGTTGATATGCTGCATTTGTGGATTGGAAGACAACATAGTAGTGAAGATGTCAAGTCTCTTCAAATTTGATAGACAGGTTTAGCCCAATTCCTATCAAACTTTCAGCAACATTTTTTAGGTATAAACAAGTTTATTGTAAAGTTTTTATGGAAGACAAAGGAAGTAGAATGGCAACACTATTCTTTAAAAAAAACCCGTAGTGCTCTTCACTGGCAAATTCTATTTTCTGCTGTGGAATTTCAGTCCTTGACTATAGCTGATTGGACAGAGAGGTGAGTCCATCAGCTGGCCTGTGTACCAAAGGGACAGTTTACATGATTGATTTGAACTAACAGAATTCTTTTGTTGTTTTTGGTACCGGGGATTGAACCCAGGGGCGTTCTACCTCCGCGCTAAACCCCCGGCCCTATTTTTTTATGCTTTATTTTGAAACCGGTCTCATGAAGTTACGGAGGGCCTCACTAGGGGGGAGAGAGAGAGAGAGAGAGAGAGAGAGAGAAAGAGAGAGAGAGAGAGAGAGTGAGCAGAGGCTGGCCGTGAACCCGGATCCTCCGGTCTCCGCCTCCCAAAGTACTGGAATTACAAGCGTGCGCCACCACGCCCGACTAGAATTCTTTATCTTGAGAGTTTAAACTGAGAGATACAAAGATATACCATCTCTGAGAGTAAATACAAAAACTCACAGTTAGGACTAAGGAAACAAAAGTCATAGGCAAGGTTGAACTAAAGAGGAGTAAAAATGGACCATAAGCATAAGGAGCCCTCCAGTCAAAGGAAACAGACGAGATGTACATAGACAGACAGATCTGTTGGTAGAGACTGCCTCTGAGAGTGTCTCTATCTTCCTTGTGGCTTTCCAGGTTCATGGAGTCCAGCTGGGCTGTGGTTCCTGTTCTTGGATTTCTGCTGGATTCCTCCGAGTATTTTTATAGCATATCTCCTCGCCTCTTGGGTTTGCCTGATCTGGGCTGTGTCTCATGTACCCAGAGAGCTATAACTAACACAGTAGAGTAAGCTGATATCCCTCCCATTTAAAAACATACTGAACAATGGAGGCGAGGAGATGTGTACATTTACTCTATCCTGTGCCTCTGTGCTCCCCTCTCTGCTGCCTCCTCAACACTGGGCTTTGTTTTCTGCCAGCTTCCTTGGCTTCTGATCAAGTGAGTCCCTTACAGTGATTGGGGGGAAGAGTCCCCCCCCATTGGGCGGGCCTCTTGTGAGCTCCTGGTGTGCTATAGAGGGCCTGCGCTATTCAACAGCTCTTCAGTAGTTTTGTAGAAAGGAGTGAAGGATGGGGTGTGCCCAGATTCTCTTCTTTTGTATGGCTTTTACAATATCCTCTTGCTGATGGTAGTGCAGTACAGACAGCAAAGTTGTCTGATATCGTAGGACAAGTGAGTGGCAAGAGCAGCTTGATGGGATGTACGCAGCTTGAGTGGGGTCATTAGAGCTGGATCCTGGCCTTGGCCCTGTCACTCCATGCTTGATCCAGGTCACTTCACTGAGGCTCAGTTCCTTCATCTGTAAAGTGGGGGATCATGGCCATGTCATGTGAAAAGTATTCGTAAGTTGCAGATACTGTGGTGGTTCCTACATGTGCTCTGGCTTCTGCTGGAATCTTCCTCCACTCTCCTCCTTATTTACTTTGCTCCTGTTAAGCTGGACTCCCTGCTATTTTATAACCTTGCTATTTTATAACCTTGCTGAATCCCACCTCAGGGCCTTTACAGAATCTCTTCTCTTTACCTAGAATGCTATTTCCACAGATGTTCCCCTGAAACTCTAAATCCAGGTCTCTACATTTAGTTGTCTCTTTCATTTTGCCTGCATCCCTTTTTAAAACATAAGTGTCAAAGGTATAAAGGTTTATTTGCTTCATCACTATACCACTAAAGCCTGTAATGCAATAGCTTTTTTCAATAAATGTTTGTTAAATCAGTGTGAGGAATTACTTCTGGCCTAGTTACCTGGTATTGTTTCCCTAAACAAATACCTTCCTGGCACCATCTAGTGAGAAGTTCAACTGCAAATCAATAAAAATCAATTTTTCTTTTGAGCTGCCCTAAGAGGCTGCCCTTGAGACTTCTGAGTTGGGTAGGTATCTGAAGTCACTGTTGGCTTTTGTGGCCAGGCTCTCTAAACGAACGTAGCATGATTGCTTCAGTTGCCATCCTCACAGGTTGCCTGTGGGGTCCTGGTTCCACCTGTTCCAGGTCCTTATCTTCTGAGTTATCCCACAGCAGCCACCTGTAAAGAGAACTTCATATGCAATGCATGGTCTATATTTTAAGTCAGAGTAACTCAAATATAGCATCCAATGTAATGAAGATACATCCAGCTGTGTGTGACAAGCAGGCAATCCAGCAGACAGACAGACCTTTTTTCTTTTTGTGGTACTGGGGATTGAATGCAGGGACATTCTACCTCTGAGCTACACCCCCAGCTCTATTTTATTTTTAATTTTGAAACATCATTTCACCAAGTTGCTGAGGCTGGCCTCAAACCTGTGATCCTCCTGTCTCAGCCTCCCAAGTACTAGGCATGTGCCACCATGCCTGGCTGAAATTTTTCTTATCTGTTAGTGACAACTCTCTTATTATGTCCAGGAAAATGAAACAAATTATTCTGTATGTCTTAACACTGTATAGCCTTGAAGACTTCTTTTTAAGTGGATTTACTTTACTCATTCATTTATAAATTCAATAAAGGCGCGCGCCCCACCCCGGAAGCCCCCGGCCACCTCGCCGGGCCCCTTGTGCGCCAGGTACCGGACCGCCCGCGCGCGCCCCACCCCGGCAGCCACCCGCGCCACCTCGCCAGGCCCCTTGTGCGCAGGTACCGGACCGCCCGCGCGCGCCCCACCCCGGAAGCCCCCGGCC
>PVJS01055879.1:0-12519 GCA_004027185.1 Glis glis
ACTATACTACAAAGCCATAGTAATAAAAACAGCATGGTATTGGCACAAAAGCAGACCCACATACCTACAGCCAATTGATTTTTGACAAAGGGGCTAAAAACATCCACTGGCAAAAAGATAGCCTCTTCAACAAATGGTGCTGGCAAAACTGGCTAACCATATGCAGAAAAATAGAAATAAACCCCACCTTCTCACCTTGTATAAGAGTCAACTCAAGATGGATCAAAGACCTAGAAATCCGACCAGAGACCTTGCAGCTACTTGAAGAGGGCATAGGTCCAACACTTCAACATATAGGCACAGATAAAGACTTCCTCAGCCGGGCATGGTGGCGCATGCTTGTAATCCCAGTACTTGGGAGGTGGAGACCGGAGGATCCAGGTTCGCGGCCAGCCTCAGCTACTTAGTGAGGCCCTCTGCAACTTGGTGAGACCCAGTTTCAAAATAAAGGATAAAATATAGAGCCAGGGGTGTAGCTCGGAGGTAGAATGCCCCTGGGTTCAATCCCCGGTACCGCAAAAAAAAAAAAAGACTTCCTCAACAAGACCCCAAAGGCACAGGAAATTAAAATGAGGATCAATACATGGAATTGCATTAAACTGAAGAGCTTTTGTGCAGCAAAGGAAACAATCAATATCTTCAATAGAGAGCCAACAGAATGGGAGAAGATTTTTGCCAGCTAATCCTCTGATAGAGGACTAATATCTAGAATATACAGAGAACTTAAAAAAATCACCACTAAAAAAAATAACAATCAAAATATGGGCAAGTGAACTAAGTAGACACTTCACAGAAGAAGAAATACAAATGGCCAATACATGTATGAAAAAATGTTCAACATCATTAGCAATCAGAGGTGCAAATGAAAACTACCCTGAGATTTCACCTAACACCAATTAGAATGGCAATCATTAAAAATACAAATAACAACAAATGCTGGTGAGGATGCGGAGAAGTAGGAACTCTAATACACTGTTGGTGGGATTTCAAATTAGTGCAACCACTTTGGAAAACAGTGTGGAGGATCCGCAGAAGAATGGGAATGAACCTACCGTATGATCCAGCAATACCACTTCTAGGCATCTACCCAAATGATCTGAAACCAAACTAACAGACTAATGCATGTGTATCTATGTTTATAGCTGCACAATACACAATTGCCAAACTTTGGAACCAGCCAAGGTGTCCATTGACAGAAGAATGGATTACAAGACTATGGGATATGTACACAATGGCATTTTACGTGGCCACAAAGAAGAACAAAATTACATCATTTGCAGGGAGAGAACTGGAGAACATTATGCTAAGTGAAATTAGTCAGTCACAAAGAATGAAAATCAGATGTTCTCCCTAATATGTGGAAGCTAGATAGAATGGGACTTAGAAGGGACTCCAGACAAAGAAGAAGAAAACTTTAGATGAACAAGATGACCTAACTGAGGGAGTTGGGAGGGGGGTGGAGGGAAACACACTAAAGCACATGATGTATATATACAGAGCACGAAAGGGAGGGAAGGGGGAGGGAATGGGGGGATTTGAGGGAGGGCTAAATGAGCAATGTGTGCATGTATGATTCTGACACTTATCAAATGTATAATTACAATGCACCGATAAATGAATATATAAAAAAGATATTCATTGTGATGTGAGACTCCAATGCACCAATAAAAGCACATTAAAAAAAAAGAAGGGCAGAGTGCAGATGCCTCCTCACTAAAGGTTGTACTTGGAATCCTGAGGGCCTAGTGTCCAGAATAAGGAGAGCTGGGGGCCTCGTGGCTCACGCTCCCCTCCAGAGCAGAATCAAGGCATGTGTCAGGAAAGGGTCTAGAAGGAAGTAGAAGAGCCCCAAATGCATTTTCATAAAGATTAGAGACATTTGCTCCTGGTATTTATGAAGATTTCTAGTAATTGTGTGACTCGCACTCTGATTTTATGACATCTTATCATCAAGGAATTGAAATTTTAAGCAGGAAAAAGAAACAAACTTTTCAGATAGGGTCAGGTACATGGAGAAGAACTGTTGCAGAAGCCCTGATTGACATATTTATACAGCTTTTTTTCCCCCGGTACTGGGGATTGAACCCAGGGGCATTCTACCGCCAAGTTACATCCCCAGCCCTTTTTATTTTTTGTTTTGAAACAGGGTCATTCTAGGTTGCTGAGTCTCACTGAATTGCTGAGGCTGTCCTTGAACCTGCAATCCTCCTGTCTCAGCCTCCCAAGTACTGGGATTATAAGCATGAGCCACCACTCCCAGCCTATGGTTTTAAAATCTAATGCTAACTTTAAAAAATTATTCATAAACTTGCTTCAGTGTCTGAAGAGTGAAACTGCATCCCAACTGTAGACACAACTAGGCAAGACCAGCCTGGAAAGACAGTGGTGGGAGCTGGAAAAGATAGCAAGAAGCCAAACACTCAGCCTGCAGAACTCAAAACTAGCTTGTTTAAAGGTTATCTTTGAAGGGATTCTGACTTTAACCTCATTTCTTAAGTTAAAAACTTAAAGGAAAGAAAAACCAAGTCTTACTGTTGTGAAATACCAACAACTATTTCCCTGAAAATTGCCTGAGGGTGAAAAGACAATAGTGAGAATCTAGTGCTCCTTTCTACCCCTAGAACCATCTCTCTGGTCTTCAGGCTCCTGGCATGTCCCTTGGATTTAATCCAACTTTAGTCTACTCATTTTTACTTTCTTTTTTCAGTGTGGCCAATATCCCTCCACCATACTTTATCTCATCCCTGGGATAAGGGAATTCAGGGCACCTTTGTGTGATAGTCTCTTCTATTTCTACCATCTCTCTGAAGTGTCTGCAACCCCAAGCCATGCCCTAATGCATGGACACAAGCCCACTTTTTCTCATGCTAAAGTAGCAAGAGTGAAAGGAATGTTATATGAAGTTCAAGCATACAGACGTTGATCTCTTCCAGCCCTGAGGTTCTGCAGAGGCAAACAGGCAGACTCTCATCAGCTATATTTCTTGAAAACCCTATGACTATCAGGGGAAAGTGCCATAATTACCTTTTAGTTAATTTAACCCATAATCTCAGTAACCTAATCTAACCACTGCTTAATTTCACATGGACTAGATGCCCGGCACAAAATAGATGGTCAATAAATGTGTGCTGAATAAACTCGGAAAATCCAATTAAACCAAGCATGGTGGCACATGCCTGTAATCCCAGTACTTGGAAGGCTGAGATAAGAGGATCAATCACAGGTTGAAGGACAGCCTCAGGAATATAGCCAGACTCTCAGCAACTTAGTGAGACCCTGTCTGAAGGTGTAGCTTAGAGGTAGAATGCCCCTGTGTTTAATCCCCAGTACCACAAAAACAAAAACAAATTTAAAAGAAGTAATGTTAATAATAAAAAAATTTGGATTATTTCTCTATTTTTGCAAATTTCAGGATAGTGACTGTGTTAGCTTTCTGTTACTATAATAAAACCTGAGGTAATCAACTTATAGAGAGAAAAAGTTTATTTTTGCTCACAGTTTCAGAGGTTCAAGTCCCTGTTCAGTTGGCCTCATTGTTTTTAGCCCTATGGTAAGGCAGTACATCATGACAAGAGTGTGTGGCAGAGCAAAACTTCTCACCTCATTATCAGGAAACAAAAGAGAAAAAGGAAAAGACCAGGGTCCCACAATTCCTTTTGAGAGCACACCCCAAGTGACCTAAAGACCTCCCAGTGGGTCCCACCTCTTCAAGACTCCACCACCTCCCAATAGCACTAAGCTAGGGACCAAAACATAGGTCTTTAGGGGACACTGTAGGTCCAAACTCTAGCAATGGTATTATTAGTTGTATAATAATAAAACAATTATCCTTCAAATATTTTATAATTCATAAGTATACTTAAAATATTCAAGTATATGCTTAAATAATTTATATAAATGAATAACTTATAAATATATACTTGCCTTTTGCCATAACAAAATATTATTTTATATAAAATTTCAGAAAAATATTTCTCTGCACATTTTCTTAATATACCCTAATCATTGCTTCTCTTCTCTCTATCCTGGCCCAATTCCCTCTGGAATGTCAGATCCTCCCACATGATAACATGAGCTCATCACCCCTACCCCAGAGGATAGTTTCACAAAAACTCCTTTTTTGTTCATCCTAGCTCCAAGAACAATGCCTCATAAATGCTGGTAACCCAATAAATATTGCTGAATAAATGAATAACAATCCACATAAATCTTTATTCAAAGTCAGGAACACTAAATCAACCAAGTGGAGGTAATAACTTTTATTAGTAAATATGCTAGGGTCTATGTATTTGGCATATACAAATTCTATGATACAGACCCTATTATTAATTTTATTTCTAAGAAACCTGAAAGAACCTAAGTTTGTAGTAGTACTGTTATTAGGTTCCTAAAAATGATATCTTTTTTAATTTAGCAAAGCTTGAACCATCTTTATGAGTTATTCTTCATAGAAAAATTACAGAGTAAGACAATATTCAAGATTTCATTATTTCGATTCTCAAAACACACAGTGAGTAGAAGGGCTGCAATGAGGATTTTGATTCCTCCATCCTAATATGTGGCCACAGCAGCTCAGATTCTTCCCAGATGATGAATACAAACACATGTAATAATGTTGCCCATGTCACAAGGCTGTGGTGGAGGGGAGTTAATAAGTTATTGCAAAATTCTTTGTAAATACAGAGTGCTATAGAAATGCAAAACATCTACAGCAACAGTAATTAGTTCTAATCACTACCTCTATTCTCTGTGTGCAGCTGTCTCTCAAAATTCACTCGGAGTTTAATCACCCCATATCAATAAATAAAATAACCTCCCTCTTTCTCAGACTCTCTGGAGGAGCTGTCCTCATCTTTCCCTCCCTGTGAACACCCCTCTCCTGCTTCTCCCCTTTCCTAATCCCAGGTGGTCAGCAAGGCCTTAATACTGACATTAATGGGATGGGGGTTGCCTGAGTCTTGAGCCTTTCAAATCCCTGGCTTTCAAACAAAATTTGGCACAAGGACCTAGAGAAGTACATAGGCCTTTCAAAATACAACTCCCCGCCCTCCCCTACAGAGGAAGGGAAGTCTCCCTCCCTTGAAGATCTAGGAATGCTCTGGTAATGCTATAGTTTGGATCTTGAATGTCCCCCAAAGGCCCAGGTGTTGGGTCCCCAGCCTGTGGCACTGCTGGGAGGTGGTAGAACCTTTAGGAGATAGGGCCTACTGGAAGGAAGTTAGGTCACTGGGGGTGTGCCCTTGAAGGTGATATTGGGACCCCTTCCTGTTTCTCTCTTTTGCCTCCTGACTGCCATGAGGTAAACAAGACTCCTCCTCCAAGCACTCCACAGGACCAAAACAACGGGGCTAAGTGACCATACACTGAATCCTTTGAAACCATAAGCTAAAATAAACCTTTCCTCTTTCTAAGTTGATTCATTTATTTTGTTACAGTGATCGACAGTTGACTAATTCAGGTAACTACAGTAATACCAGGTTAACAAATTATAGTTATTTGGCAATGTAAGGCACATAATAGGCACTGAATAAGGGTAGTAGTCATGACAGTGATCAGTTCAACATTCATTTAGGCTCTGTCTACAGCTTCTTGAGTAGAAGAAAAAGAACCCATATGGCCTACAAAACCAAGAATATTTACTTTCTGGTCCTTTGTGGAAGTAGTTTACCAACTCATGACAAGGTTTGAACATAGAGAAAAGGTCTGAACCCCTAGTCAACATTTAGGGATAAGAAATATAAGAATGAGCCGTTCATGAACTAGGCAGAAAACTAGGGGAACCAGACATAGTGAAGATTGTTTTTTATGGTAAGAGGAAGTAATAAACATGTTAATATTGCCTAGAGGACATGTAAGATATGCATTGAGAAATGAATGCTGGGCTTCATCACCTGAAGGTCACTAGGGACCTTCACAAGAGCTAGCACAGACATTATACTAGGAAGGAGAAGAGAGAAAAGAGCCATAAATAGAATAAACGAAGTGTGTGTGTGTGTGTGTGTGTGTGTGTGTGTGTGTGTTAAGATGGTATCTCACAGCATCTTTGTGTACTGATAAGAATATGGAAATGATCCAGTAGCGTTAAAAATAATGATGAAGAGCCAGGTGTGGTGGCACACACTTGTAATCCCAGTACTTGGGAGGCTGAGACCGGAGGATCCGGGTTCACAGATAACCTCAGCTACTTAGTAAGACCCTCTGCAATTTAGTGAGACTCTGTTTCAAAATAAAGAATAAAAAATAAGCCTGGGGGTGTAGCTTGGGGGTAGAATGCCCCTGGGTTCAATCCCCAGTACCACTGCATCCCTACTGGTAAGGGATAGAGTTTCAGCAGTAGGGCAAAGCAATTCCCAGTTCCTATGTCAAAGAACTAGGGTAAACAAAGATCTTCGAAAAAATAAATGGAAATCAGAACAATTAAAGAAGGAAAAGTGCCACATCAAGGGCTCAGCATTGGTCTCTATTGCTGACAGGTTGAAGATGGGCCTGCCATGATACCAGCTACGTGCCATCACTGGCTGGAAGCAGACCATGGGAAGCATGCCCTCAGATGGTACACGCAGAAGCCACAAACAATAGCCAGTATTTCAGGACCCTGCACTGTGATTCCCACACTGGAGCTTAAAATAAGCTTCATACTGCATCTTTTCCTATTGTTGACATGTGCAACAACATAGGATCCTCCAGATTCTATTGGCAGGATTGTTTGCAACATAGTCTGAACTTAATGCAGGGCACTTGTCTCTTCCAGATCCCACTCAAAGTTGGCAACCTTCCATGTCACCCAGTATATGGGCCAGTGCAATGTTTCTCTGTGTAGAATATGTTGCTTCCAGATCCCAAAGTGCCGGGACCGGGCCGGCGGCGGCGGGGCTGAGCAGGGAAGTGAGTGTCGACGGCTCAACCAACACCAAGGAGCCGGGAGACAGGTCAAAGCAAGATCTCGTTTATCCAGAAAACAGTTGCACTTTTAAAGTAAAAGCCATAAAGGAAATTCCAGGGAGATAAACCAGGGCCCAATAACACAAAATGTCAGGCTGTTTCCACCCCCCTGTGACCTATCATAGGTGAAGGCACCCGTTGTCCACGAGTACGGAAGGAGGTAATTGCCTATAACGGCCTTTCTGTGGTCAGGTGGGGTTATCTGCAGAACCTCCCTCTGCGGCATCTGCCAGCGCCATTTTGCCATTGTTATGCTGAGTCACTGCCACGTGGAAGAGGCCCGGTACTCTGGAGCAGGCTTCTGTTAGTCCACCAGGCCCTTTCATGGCACTGGGTGGAGGGCCCAACACCAAAGAAGTCTACTGGCACTGTGCTTCCATCTTTAAGGTAGGGGATACAAGATGTACAATTTGTTTTTTCACTTTGGAAAGTTATCCCAACATACTTCTAGCCATTGGACCCCTAAAAACTTCACCAAAGTAGCAGGCTCCTCAATCTTTGTAGGGTAATCTCCCACCTTCTGGAGCACATCAGCATACTCTCAGTAAAATAGGTCAGTGCAAGATTATGTAGGATGCCTAGGTGTTTCAGAGCTCATCAAATTATATTATGACAGCTAGGCATGGTGGTGCACACCTGTAATCCCAGTACTTGGGAGGCTGAAACAGGAGGATCACAGGTTCAAGGACAGCCTCAGCAATGTAGTGAGAGTCTCAGCAACCTAGTGAGACCCTGTTCCAAAAACAAACAAACAAAAAGGGTTAGGGAGGTAGAACTCCCCTAGGTTCAATCCCCAGTACCAAAAAAAAATTATTTTATGACAGAAGGCAGGATAATTAACATAGCCCTGATGGAAAATTGCAAATAAATATTGTTGCTATCAATTGGGCATAGCGGTGCACACCTGTGATCCCAGGACTTGGGAGGCTGAGAAGGATCACAGGTTTGAGACCAGCCTCAGCAACTCAGAGTGATACTCAGCAACCTAGAGAAACCCTGTTTCAATAAAGGGGAGGTGGTGGCTTGGAGTGTAGCTCAGAGGTAGAATACCCCTGGGTTCAATCCCCTATAAATAAATAAATAAATATTGTTGTTATCCCTCATGAATACAGTTTCTAATCCTTTTTTCTGACTGGAATTGAAAGGGATAATTTTGAATATACTAGCCACATGTAATATACCTGAAGTATCAGTCTTCTCTGGTGGTTAGACTATCTCTGGCACAGTTGCGGTGGCTGTGGCTACTATTCGTTTAAACCTGTACTAGTCTTTGGTTCTTCTCCAGGATCCATCCAGGGATATGATCCTGTTTCTGATTTACCATCCTGAGTGGGAGGAGGGAAGGTAAGGGAACAGTTCCAAAGATTTCTACTTGCATTCTTCACTGTATCTTTTATACAACAGGTTAATTACCCAGTGTGAGAGTTGCTCTAATATCAGTGCAATCAGGAACGGGGGGGGGGGGGACATGATGTATCCACAAACCCAGCAAGCCCACTGTGAGACAGAACTTATTACCTAGCCTCCAAAAATACCAAGTATCTGTCAACTCAGAACATGTGGCCAGTAGTGTTCAAAGTGTCTGGGTGCTTTCTCATCACCAGTGCATACTCACCCAAGTAAATGGCCACAGGTCCCTTTGGGGAAAGAACTGGGGAACCATCACACCATATATTTGCCATGGTGTTGCTACTTATTTTTCTCCTAGAAACATCATGCTCTATTATGTCTCCACAATTCCCTGCAGTTTGAGTCCCTTGGCTGCCCCTCAAGCCTTGAAGGTCATTACAATTATTGTGGCCTCTCTCATTGAAGTTCATCATCCCCATGAATATTAATGAGCCCAGCTCTTGACTCTCCTTTCAGTCTGAGCCACAGAGGACAGCCATCACTAAGATGCTGGTGCCCTTTCTCAGCAGTGCTTCCCAATGGCCTGGGTGGATGGTATGCCTCCTGGGCTCTCTCACAGAACATAATCACTGATATACTTTGTGGCCTCATATACTGTAGCCATTCTTATTTGCCCACTTTCCTCAGGCTTTTTATTCTTTCTACTATCTTTCAGGATAGCTCAAGTATTTCTACTTCACTCAACATTGGCCATCACTTTCTTCAAGGCTTTAAGAATTACTCCATAGCCGGGTGTGGTGGCACATGCTTGTAATCCCAGTACTTGGGAGGCTGAGACAGGAGGATCGCAGGTTCGCGGCCAGCCTCAGCTACTTAGTGAGACCCTGTTTAAAATAAAGAACAAAACATAGGGCTAGGGGTGTAGCTTGGAGGTAGAATGCCCCTGGGTTTAATCCCCAGTAACACACACAAAAAAACCACCTCACTCCATGCCAGGAGTTCTGGTACATGTTTGTAATCCCAGTACTTGGGAGGCTGAGACAGGAGAATCGCAGGTCCACAGCCAGCCTCAGCAACTTATCAAGGCCCTGCACAGTTTCATGAGACCCTACTTCAAAATAAAAAATAAGCTGGGCATGGTGGTACACACTTGTAATCCCAGTACTTGGGAGGCTGAGACAGGAGGATCACAGGTTCAAGGACAGCCTCAGCAAGTAGTGAGACTCTCATCAACTCAGTGAGACCCTGATTCAAAATAAAATAATAAAATAGGGCTGGGGTGTAGCTTGGAGATAGAATGCCCCCAGGTTCTATTCCCCTGTACCACAAAAAATAAAATTAATTAAAAATAGGGCTGGGGACATAGCTCAGAAGTAGAATGCCCCTGGGTTCAATCCCCAGTACCACAAAAAGAAGAACCATTCCATTCCCTAAGGTTTTGCCAGGGTGTTAAATCCTGCATCCCCAAAAGTTGTCCACAAGTCAATGAATTCTTGCTTATCCAGTCTTATAGTCTAACCCCCGAGAAAGCACCCTGGACATACAATTCCATGTATACCACCTTACTTCTTATTCTGGCTAATTCTTTTATTTCCCAGGGTATCTAGCATCTTTTCTCTCTTATCAGGTCCAGCACCTCCCATCCAGGCTGTGCTGGTATTTAACCCTAAGTTAAATAAGTAGTAGGTACTCCCGGCTGCTGGCCTAGTAACCAGGAGAGGGAGTAGAGCTCCTGAGAGAGCTACTCATTGCCTTATGGAAGAAGGGACTCTGAAACAGTTTTCAAACAAAAGTGCCAACTCTTACTAGAGAAGAGCAGCCACTTCTGTAAATTCTTAGGGTTCAAGCCAGGTGTAATGGTGCACGCTTGTAATCCCAGTACTTGGGAGGCTGAGACAGGAAATCGCAGGTTTGGGGCCAGCCTCAGCTACTTAGTGAGGCCTCTGCAACTTAGTGAGACCCTGTTTCAAAATAAAGAATAAAAATGGGGCTGGGGGTGTAGCTCAGAGGTAGAATGCCCCTGGGTTCAATTCCCAGTACCACAAAAAAAAAAAATTCTTAGGATTCAGAGAGTCTTCATAGCCAACATCACTAGAAACATCTATTCAGATGTCTCTATCTCATAGGCCAGGGTTCAAGCTTTTCCCAACCAAGACCCTGACCTGCCTTGGCTGAGTATTTAAAAGCTGCTGCATAATTATTTAAAAGGTCTGCATAAAAGACTTGCCTTGCCTGATTATTTTAAAGTTTCTGCATAATTATTTAAACGTTCTGCATAATAGACCTGCCTTGGCTGATTATTTAAAAGTTTTTGGATTAGGAGGAGAAACCCGAGCAGAGTTCTGTGAGTGGTGGGGCCATCCCAATAGCAGATCGTAAAAATCCTTCAAAGACTGCCCTAGCGCAAGCTCCCGCCACAGTCGCGCACCTCCCCCCCCCCACCGCGCTATGAGCCCCTGCGATCCCTAACACCCAGCATCAGAGCCCCACACCAGCCAAGATCCAGGCGGCCCCCGGCGCTCCACATAGGCCAGCCGCACGGTCCTGCGCCACAAGGGCGTTCCCCTGAGCCCTGCCATCCCGCATGACAAGGGCGGTCCACCGAGCTCCACTGTCCCGGGCGAAAAGGGTAGTCCCCTGCACTCCACCTAGACCAGCCACGCTGTCCGTGCTCCACAAGGGTGGTCCCCTGCACTCCACCTAGACCAGCCACGCTGTCCGTGCTCCACAAGGGTGGTCCCCTGCACTCCGCTGTCCCACGCGACAAGGGTGGCCCCTGTGTTCCACCTAGACCAGCTGCGCCTTCCTGCGCAACAAGGGCGGTCCCCCCTGCGCTCGGCTGACCGCGCAACAAGTGCAGTCCACTGCGCTCTGCCATCCCTCGTGAGAAGGGCAGTCCCCTGCACTCTGCCATCCCGTTCAACAAGGGCAGTTCCCTGCGCTCCACCTAGACCAGCTGCGCCTCCCCACGCAACAAGGGCGGTCCCCTGCACTCCGCCATTCCAGCGACGAGGGCAGCCCCATGAGCTCCACCTAGGCCAGCAGCACCATCCAGCATGACAAGGGCCAAGGGCGGGCCCCTGCGCTCCACCTAGGCCACCTGCTCCATCCCACACTACCGCTCAATCCCGTGGGACCCAGGCGGCCCCGCGCTCCTCCTCAGACTCCAACGCTGCCACTGGAGCCCAGGCGGCCCTCCAAGCCCCACTGCGGAACCCCACGCCCTCCAGTGCTGCTACCCAAGACCCAGAACCTGCACCTCTCTCACTTCCGCAGGAGCCTCAGTGCCGTGCTTCAGAGTCCAGCTACACTCTGGTGCTGAAACCCGAGACCCATGAAACCCGCCACACCACCTCACAGCCAGGGCAGGCTCCAGCGCTGCCACCTAAGGTCCAGGAGCCCATGTCTCGGGGCCAGCCCAGGAGTGGTACGGATGCTGACAGGGGAGGCAGACGCTGACGGCTGGAGAAACACCACGAGCCGGGAGATATGTCGAGCAAATCTCGTTTATTAGAAAGCCAAATCCCTCTTTTATAGTAGAGGCCATACAGGAAGCTCGCAAGCAGTAGGGTGTGACCCAATGGCACGCGACGGGTTGGGTCACCACGCCCCCCTGTAACCTATCATAGGTAGAGGCACCTGTCGTCTATGAGCATGGAAGGAGGTAACTGCCTATCATAGCCCTCCTGAGGCTAGGTGGGGCTATCTGCTGGACCTCCCTCCGAGGGGTCTGCCAGCGCCATCTTTGCCATTGATATGCTGAATCACTGCCACGTGGAAGAGGCCCGGTACTCGGTACTCTAGGGCAGGCTTCTGCTAGTCCACCAGGCCCTTTCATGGCACCGGGTGGAGGGCCCAGCATCTCCACGTTTCTTATTTTGTTTAAAACCGGCGGTCGTGCCTGTCTTAGGTTGCTCTGCTCAGGACTCAGAAGTTGCCCGTCCTAGGGGAGGCCCAGAGCTTGCTTGCTGGGTCCCCTGTCTTAGGTTCATCTGGCCTAGCAGGATCTTACCCGTCTTTGGCTATCAACCGGGCTGGGGTTTAATAGTTGGGGCCCTCATATTGATTGGCCAAACTCTGATACCGGACCTCCATTTGATGGATTTAGATGGCATGGAGTGGCTTTTGTAGGAAGGAGGTTAGGGCATTAAGAATGCATGGCACTTTAAAAGAGTTCTTATCTTTAACCCATGAACCTCATCTCCTAAATATTGAACAACTTTATAC
>PVJS01055880.1:0-12519 GCA_004027185.1 Glis glis
CCTCTCGCATCTGGAATGGCCTTTGTGTCCTTACCCTCCAGCATCCGGAATGGCCTTTGTGTCCTTACCCTCCAGCATCCGGAATGGCCTTTGTGTCCTTACCCTCCAGTATCTGGAATGGCCTTTGTGTCCTTACCTCCAGCAACCGGAATGGCCTTTGTGTCCTTACCTCCAGCATCTGGAATGGCCTTTGTGTCCTTACCTCCAGCATCTGGAATGGCCTTTGTGTCCTTACCCTCCAGCATCTGCAATGGTCTGCGGCATGAAGTAGGTGTTCAGAAATTAACAGTTGAATGAGCGAATTGCTTTAACCTCTTTATTTTACCTTTAGCCATCTGACATTCTACCCGTATTGTTTCTTTTTTTTTTTTGTGGTACTGGGGATTGAGCCCAGGGGTATTCCACCTCTGAGCTACACCCCTGGCCCTACTTTTTATTCTTTATTTTGAAACTGGGTCTCACAAAGTTGCGGAGGGCCTCACTAAGTAGCTGAGGCTGGCCGCGAACCTGGATCATCCAGTCTCCGCCTCCCAAGTACTGGGATTACAAGCGTGCGCCACCATGCCTGGCTACCCGTGTTGTTGCTGACTTATTCTAGCAAAGGCGTCATGTAGCCCCTCCAGGTGCTCCTCAGCTCTTAAGACTTCCTCTCATTGTGCTGTCTTGTCATCAAGCACCTGAGCTCCTGACCGCTGAGTCCACGTTCCCGTTGCGATCCCAATGTGTACGGCACTCCTGTCCTTTCATTGCACTTTCTTCTCGCCTGGGTTCTTCACCTGCCCTGTGCCCGCCCCTCCTCCAGGGTTTCTATGGAATTTCCTGACTTGGTCACTGAGCCGCCTCCTGAGCCAGCATACCTGCTCTGCACGAGCAGCTCCTCTCCCCGTGTTTGCTCTGCTACAAATGGATTCATTCTTAGTCCCTTTCGCAACTCACCTGCAATCTTCTGATTGCCCCTGAGCTAGATTGAGGGCAGGTGATGTATCCAGTTTGCTTCTTTAGTACCCAGAGGGGAAAGCAAAGTGTGCAGGACTCCAGGAGCTGGACCGAGCCTCTTCTGAGGTTGTGCTAACCATTGCTCTATGAGCGCTGTGTCCTTTGCTCTGATGGGCTGGCCTAGCATTCGGCCGCCTCCCCAGAAGTTGGCCCTCAGGGTCTACCTCCAGGTCCCCCCCCGGGAGAAGTAAAAGGATCATGCCCTCATTGGTGAGGCTGGAGGACCCTTGTGTTGTCCTCACATTGAGAATATGGTTGCGTTCTGTTGAAGCCTGTCCTGTGACAGGGATGGAGGCAGATGCAATGGTGACATTTCCCACTCTGCTGGACAGCTGCCTCGGCATTGGTTTTTAATTCAAACCTTTGGGTCAGCTTGTTGGGAACTGGTGGTAGGAGATCTTACACTACAGATGAGTACGGGGGACAGGTCTGTGCGGAGGGAGGGAGATCAGCCATTCTGCCTTCCCCCGTTGCGAAGACCCATCCCCTGCACTCCTGTGCCTACCCTCTTCTCTTGCTCTTCCCATCTATCCCAATCTAACACGACTGCCTTCCCAGAAAGCTTCTTTGCTCCAGATCCTAGCCGGGGCACTAACCAAGGGTACTGCCCTCTGCTCTTGCACAGGGCTCCAGGGCCACACCTCCTCGGGTGCCTGGCTTTGCTCAGCACCCCCTCCGTTCTGGTCTCCTACTTAGCTCAGCAGCATCATGCAGAGAACGTGTGTGCAATGCACTGGCCCCAGGGCCCCTGACCACCTGCCCAAACCCTGCACAGTGGCCAGGGTTCTCTCCTGAGCTCCAATTCCCTTGGCTCCTCCCGGTGTCCCACAGGCATGGCCCTCAAACTGAACATGGTCTCCCTGCAGCCACAGACCTTCAGGGTAGACTTGCTCAGACTATCCTGGAGCCCCCAAACACCTCTTCCTCACCTCCCCCACACAACCGTGGAGATCACGATTCTCAATATTTGGGACACCACCTCCTGTCCTAAGGTCTGGGGAAGGGACCACACGGGAAAGGAGCAGAGGGCCACCTGGGGATGCTGAGAGGACCCACTGGGGCAGGGGCACCAGGGAGGGCCACCTGGGAAGCCAAGAGGACCTACCCCGGCAGGGTGGCCACCTGGGGAAACCGAGGGGCCTGCTGGCCTGGAAGGGGAGAATGGGAGGGCCACCCGGGGATGCCCAGAGAGCCCACAAGAGGGCAACAGGGGTGGGGGGTGGGAGGGCCACTTGGGGATGCTGAGAGGATCCACTCGGGCAGGGGGCCCATGGGGGTACAAATGGAGATGCCAAGAGGGCCCAGGGGCAGGGGTACGCGGGAGGGCCACGGGGGGGTGCCAAGGGGCCAACGGGGAAAGGGTGCGGCGGAAGGGTCACCTGGGGAAGTCGATGGGCCAGCCAGAAAGAGACGCGCGGTGGGGGGGACACCTGGGGATGCCCAGAGGACCCACAGAGGCAGAGACATTCGCGGTGGTGGTGGTGGGGAAGGGGCACCTGGGGATGCCGAGAGGGCCCGCCGGGTAGGGGCGCGCAGGAGGGCCACCAGGGAAAGCCGAGGGGCCGGCCGGGAAGGGATGCGCGGGAGGGCCACGGGGGGATGCGGAGGGGGCCGCCGGGCCGGGGCATCCCCAGGTGGCCACGGGGAAGGGACGCGCGGGGAGGGCACCTGGGGAAGCCGAGAGGGCCCACAGGGACAGGGGCGCGCGGGAGGGCCATGGGGGCTGCCGAGGGGGGCCACGGGGCCGGGGCGCGCGGGAGGGCCATGGGGGCCACGGGGCCGGGGCGCGCGGGAGGGCCATGGGGATGCCGAGGGGGCCACGGGGCCGGGGCGCGCGGGAGGGCCATGGGGGCCACGGGGCCGGGGCGCGCGGGAGGGCCATGGGGATGCCGAGGGGGCCACGGGGCCGGGGCGCGCGGGAGGGCCATGGGGATGCCGAGGGGGCCACGGGGCCGGGGCGCGCGGGAGGGCCACCGGGGGCTGCCGAGGGGCCGGCCGGGAAGGGGCGCGCGGCGGGGCGGCGCGGGTCGGATAACGGCCCGCGCGGTGGGCGGCGGCGCCCGAGGCCCCTCCCCGCCGCCCGCGGCCGCTCCTCCTCTTCCTCTCCCGCCCGCGCCGCGGCCCTCCCGTCCCTGCGCGGCCTCGGCGGCCTCGGAGGCGGCGGCGGCGGCGGCGGCGGAGCAGCGCGGCCCCTTTAAACCGCCCGCCGGCGCCCCCGCGCCCGCCCCCGCCCCGGCCCGCGTCTGCCCGCCCGCCCGCCCGCCCGCCCGCCCGCCGCGGCCCGCGCCCGCCCGCCTGCCCGCGGCCCCGCCGCCGCCGGCCCGGACATGGCCGCCAACATGTACAGGGTCGGAGGTAAGGCCCCGCCACGGCCTTTATGCGCCGCGGGCCCGCCGCCCGGCCCGGCCCGCCGCGCCCCCGCCGCGGCCTCCCGCCCCTCCCCCGCCGCCCGGCGCAGCCCGCGGCCGCGCCCCTCCCCCACTGCGGCCCGCCCCCGCCCGCCGCCGCCGCGCCGGCCCCCGCCGCCGTGCCCGCCGCTCCATCTTCCCTCCGAGCAGCCCCCCTTGCGCGCCCCAACCCAAGATGGCCCCTTGGGCCAGCCCCAACTGGAGCGGGTGTTTGGTGGGCGAGCTGGCACCGGGAAGCGGGGGCTCTGCCCACCTGTTGGGGGCCGGGGGTGGCCCGCTGGGTGCAGGCGCTGGAGACCAGAAGCATCCTGGTGGCCACTGGGCCCAGGCCCGGGCCTGGGGCCGGGGCGGCTGGAGCCCCTGAGCAGGAGCACGTGGCCTCGGAGGCGCCGGCTGCCGCGCTGGGAGCAGGAGTTTGGGGGTCTTGGGGTCTGGGGTTTCTACAGTGGCCCGACAGAGCAGGCTCCTTGTGCGGGACCCGGGGTCCCTTTGGAGGAGGCCACGTTCTTGCTCAGAGCCCCTCCTGCAGGCCCCAGGGGCATTCCCCCAGCGGGGTTTGGGGGGGGTCGTCTTCAGCAGGGAGCCATCATCCCAAGTGCACATCTGAGTTACCCCAAACTTTTCACTTCTTCCTACCCGCCCCAGCCCAAGGGGAAGGCATATTTGCAAACCCTGGGGAGATGCAGGAGGTTCCCACTGCTCTGAGGTCTTGGGGCTTCCTCCCTGGGTCAGTCTTGGTGTTGCTTGGACCCCAGGAAGCCTCTGGCTTTGGGCCTTGGGCTACTCTGTGTACTTGGGGGTGCTGGGTGAGACTCTAGGCTTGCCCGTAGTTGGTCCTCTCATAGGGAAGTGGGGTGGCCTTGCACACATCTGGGCCATGTTGATGCCTGTCTCCTCCACGGCACCTGGTCTCTCTGGACTCTGAGACCCTGTTGTCCCTTCCCCGCTGCACAGTGGTTTCTGCCATGGAACCCAGGACAGCACCCAAGGACCAGTATTCTCCCCTCCCCTCTTGTCACCCTGGCCCTCGGGTACCCAGGATGCTCTGTTTCCACCCTCTTCATGGGGCATGGTCCAACCAGTCCGCTGTGTGGTCCAGCCGGCCTGCTCTCTGGCCTTGGACACAGCCATGCACTGTCCTCATCTGGATGGGTCCTTCCAGCCCCTGTGGAGCTCTGGGCCCCCTCCTGCCCTTCCAGGGAATGCGGCCTGCCTGCACTCTGGACCTCACACCTTTGCTTCCTGCCAGGTCCTGAGGCAGCAGGCAGAGAGGCCCTGCCAGCCCTCTTAGGGAGGTGCAGCCTAGGTGCCTTGGGCCCTGTGAGGGAGGGCCTGTCTTCACTGCAGCTGCTCCCTCCAGAAGCTCCCCAGCATGTGCCCCTTGGGCCATCTTTTGACGTGAGGCCCCAGTCGCTCCTGACCTGGCGGGTTCTCGCCCAGGCCCTGCCTCCAGCCTGTTTGTCCATTCTGGGGGGTTCTCCCTCACCTGTAAAGGGCCCATTGTCCTGGCCCCCTGCACTTTGCTGTCCCATTGTGAGCACACTTTTCTCTCTCCGTGTGGTTTTTCTTTGCGGTTGTGCCTGTGAAGAAACGCATGGATGATGAGAGGGCAGGGGTGCTGGCTACTTGACCCAGACTCCTAGTGAGGGGGAGGCAGACCCTAGGGCTGCACCCACACCTGCCTGGCAGGGAGATGCCTACACCTATGGGGGCCCTGGACCCCAACTTAGCTCTGCCTGCAGCACCCGCTGCCTCTCTTGGACTCCCGGGATTGGTATGGCCTTGCTGCCCCCACACCTTCCTGTGCCTCGGTTTTCCCCTGGTGTGGAATGATCTGTCTCTCTGTCCTTGTCTTGTGGGGCTCCCCCAGGGAGCGCCTGGCACCTGTGTGGATACACTGACTGAAGTGTCCCAGGTCCCATCTTGCCCTGTCCCCAGAGGTGAGTCTTCTCAGGTCCCTGGGCAGGTTTGGGAGGAGTCCTATTGTGGGCCTTCCTGGCCCTTCTGTTCTCAGCCCTGGCCTGTCTGGGGCCTCACAGACCAGGACTCAGGCCCAGGCGCACAGGCTAAGCCTGGGGTCATGCAGGGGTGGATTGGACCCCAGCCAGATGGGCCAGGTCCCATCCCGCGGGCACAGCCCCACTGCCTTGTGGGGCCCTGGGTGCCGCCATCAGGCTGTCCTCTCAGTGGCTGTGGGCTTCCGCTGTTACACTTTGTCACCTCTGTAGAAGCACTCTCGTAGACCCCTAGTTTCTGGACAGGACCTCTGGCACCACCCGTGGGTCCTGGCAGGGCCTTGTGCTCATGGTGGACTGCTGTCGGCCTCCTGCCCCAGTGCCGCTTGTTGCCACACGGGACAAGAAGCTGTGCCCCTCTCCCTGAGCGGGGCCTCCGGGTTCCGTGGGCTGCTGCCTGGGGTTTGGCTGTCTGGGCAGCCTGCCCCAGCATGGAGGGGCCCAAGCCTGGGAAGGGGCTGGGGTCTCCTACGAGGGACCTCTGTGCCGAGGGGCACATGTGGCAGAGAAGCACAGGATGCCCAGCCAGGTTTGAGTTCCAGATAAACAACAACGTCCTACTCGAAGTATGTCCCAGATGTCGCTAGGGACTTACCCCGGAAGAGTCACATCAGACATGCAGGATCTGGGCGTCCTGCGTTCTACCTGGCAGGCCGTCCCCGAGGCCCTGCCAGGGTGGGCTGGGCGGGGCGAGTGTCTGCAGCTGTGTGCCAGCTGACCCGCTGGCCGAGGTGGTCGCCTGGGAGGAACATGGCCTGTTCCTTCCCTGGGAAGTGGAAGGCCTGGCATGGACAGAGGCCTTCTGTTGGTGCCCGTGAGCGTGGGGTGGCAGGGGAAGGCTCGTACGGCCTCTGCTCCTGACAGTCCTTCCTGAGAGGCCGGGCACTCGTGGAACCAACTGTGGCTGAGGCCACCCTGGAGCCACTGAGGGGTCTCTTCTCTGTGCTTATCTTTCTTTTCCCTGTGGTACTGAAGTTTGAGACCCAGGGTGATGTACCACTGAGCTTCAACCCTAACCTATTATTGTTTGTTTAATTTTTGGTGGTGCCAGGGATTGAACCTAGGGATTCTACCTCTGAGTCCACCCCCAGTCCTATTTATTTATTTATTTGGTACTGGAGATTGAACCCAGGGGCATTCTATCTCTGAGCTATCCTTCCCACACACACCACCCTTTTAATTTTTTACGTTGAAACAGGGTCTCACTACTTAACTGAGTCTGGCCTTGAACCTGTAATCCTCCTGTCTCAGCCTCCCAAGTAGTGGAATTATAGGTGTGTACATTCATGCCCAGACTTATTTTTTATTTTAAAACATGGTCTTGCTACGTTGCTGAGGGTCTTGCCCTATTTATTTATTTATTTGTTTATTTTTGGGACAGTGTCTGGCAAAGTTGCCCAGGCTGGCCTTGAACTTGCGGTCCTCCTGCCTCAGCCTCCTGAGTCTCTGGGATTACAGGCGTGCACTACTCTGCTGGCTCTTCTGTACTTTTATCACAAAATGTTAGGTGCATTTCAAGACAGGAGAAACACTTGACACCCCTGAGCTGCTGTACTTCCAACTACTCAGGTTTGGTTGTTTTTTTCTTTTTTGTGTGTGGTACTGGGGATTGAACCTAGGGGCATTCTCCCTCTGGGCTATACCCTGGGCCTTATTTATTTATGTACTTCTTTTATGGTACTGGAGAATGAACTCAGGGGGCATTCTGTCTCCAAGCTACAGCCCCAGCTCTTTTTTTTTTTTTTTTGGTACTGGGGATTGAACTCAGGGGCACTCTACCACTGAGCTACACCCCCAGTCCTATTTTTTTTTTTTTTTTGCGGCATTGGGGATTGAACCCAGGGGCATTCTACCTCTGAGCTACACCCCCAGCCCTATTTTTTAATCTTTATTTTGAAACAGGGTCTCACTAAGTTGCAGAGGGCCTCACTAAGTAGCTGAGGCTGGCCGGAACCCGGATCCTCCTGTCTCAGCCTCCCAAGTACTGGGATTACAAGCGTGTGCTACCACGCCCGGCTCTATTTTTTATTCTTTATTTTGAAACAGGATCTCAATAAGTTGCGGAGGGCCTTACTAAGTAGCTGAGGCTGGCCGCCAACCCAGATCCTCCGGTCTCAGCCTCCCAAGTACTGGGATTACAAGCATGCGCCACCATGCCTGGCTCTCCCAGCTATTTTAAAATTGTTTTTGGAAAAAGGGTCTTGCTAAATTGCTGAGACTGGCTTTGAACCTGTGATCCTCCTATTTCAGCCTCCCAAGTACTGGGATTCCAGGTGTGTACCACCACACCCAGCTTTATTTTATTCTTTATTTTGAAACTGTGTCTCACTAAATTGCTGAGGGCCTTGCTAAATTGCTGAAGCTGGCCTCAAACTTGCAATCTTTCCCTCTTAGACTCCCAAGTACTTGGGATTACAGGCATGTGTTACCATGCCTGGCTGGTTTTTGTTTTTTATTTATTTAGGCACTGGGGATTGAACCCAGAGGCATTTTACCTCCAAGCTACACCCCCATACCTATTTTATTTTTATTTTGTAACAGCGTCTTTCTAAGTTGATGAGTCTCACTACTTGCTGAGGCTATCCTGGAACCTGTGATCTTCCTGTCTCAGCCTCTCGAGTACTGGGATTACAAGAGTGCACCACCATGCCTGGATCTGGTTTTTGTTTTTTAATTGAAGGGCTATTATCATTTCTTCTGGGGTTTTTCCTCTTTTCTTTCACTACAAGAAGTTAACACCCAATCTTCCGGATGGCTTTTTGGTTTTATTTTAATACCCTTGTAGAAGAGGACAGAAACCAGTACCCTGTGGACCGTATGCAGCATGAGGTGTGGAGGCTGGCCTCGTCCTCTTCAGTCTTCTCCTTACTCCAGTTGACAAGCCTGAGGCCAGTCTCCTGAGTTTGCACCCTGTGGTTTTTATTAACACCATTATAAGTATCTTATCATGTTATGAAAAAACACTTCTTTTTTTTCTTTCTGTGATTACTTTTTGTTGTGTAGGGGATGGAACCCAGGGCACGTGCTAGGCAAGCACTCCACCACCGAGCAAGATCCCAGCCCCAGTCTCTAAAGATTTGCACGAGTCATAATCAGTGTTTAGTACCATGGTATATCATACTGCTCTTGTCCCCGTTCCTTCATGTTTATATGGCTTTTCTGCTGTCCTCCTCCCGCCCACAGTCTGGCTCCACAGTGCATCCTTAACCAGTGTCTTTTATTTTTTAACTTAAACTTGGTCAGAGTAAAACGGTCCAGGGATGAAAATCCCAGTCTCCGAAGGGGCGGTGCCTATGCCCTGAGCCTGCTGGGGCCCTGCAGAGTCCTGAGGCCTGTGGCTTCCTAGCATGTGACTGCTTGGGGGCCTGTCCAGGCTTTTGGGTCCTGCCCAGTTTTCTCTCAGGACAACGTGTGCCACAGGGAGACCCAAGAAGGTGTGGCTCTCGTCCTCCTGTGTAAGCACATGGTCTATAGCAGGAATTCTAGAAACGGCCAGGGCGCAGGACACAGCAGGCTCTTGGAGAGGGTGACATGGGGCTGTTCTGCACAACTCCTGGGAAGGTGGGCTGGCTCCTGGAGGGCTCTGGGGTCTCACTCCTGGTGTGGTGTGCCCCCCAGGCCTGCTCGCGCCCTGGGGTGGGGTTGCCTTGGTGCCTACTTGTGACCTTCCAGGTTGTTTCAAGAGAAAAATCTGGCCATTACACTTTGGATTAATAATAATAATAAAAAGCTATTACTTAAAAGAGAAGTTGAAGTAAGTTGTCCAAAGAAGCATCTGACACGTCTGAGGCCTGGGGTGGTGCCGTTCTGCCTGGTGTGCAGACTCTTGGGGTGCAGACACCTGTCTGCAGTGGCCCCCAAGGCCAGCCTGCTGAGCAGGGTGGGCAGCATGCCGTGAGCTGGGTGTCGTGGTGTGACTCGGCCACGGGAATGCACAGGTGGCAGGTGCGTCCTGGGGGCTAGGTAGGACAGGCACAGCCCCTCTTCCCTGGGCCTCCTCCAGCTGACGTTGGGGTGCTTCCTGCTAGGATTTCAGGCCTGGTCCTGTCCAGAACTATTGTTCCTGTTCCCTGAGAGGCACCTACCCTGAGGCCCTCGTCTGGGTCCATCACAGGCTCTGCCAGGTACCGCAGCCTCCTTCTCTTGGGAACTTAAGAGTCTAGGAAAAGGCTTTCCTTGCCTCTTTGCCTAGGGCTGTCTCCCTGGGCCCTGTGTTTCTCTGTAGCATCTCCCACACTGCACATGTCTCAGTGCCACAGAGGCCCCCTGGAGGTGATGGGCCAGGTCTTCCGTGGGTACCAGGACTGCCCCTGCCACAGGAAGGGTCTTGGGAGGGCTCCACTCTGTGTGGCCACTGACCGTGTGGGGCCACATCAGGTGTGGCCTGCACCATCTCTCTGGGCTGGGCCTGGGCAGGACATCCTTGCGCCTGTGTCCCTAGTGCCAGCCGCCTGCGTGCTGTGCTTGGTTGGGTCTGTGGGGGCCTCGTGCGCCCAGGGAGGCCGCCTGAGTCCCAGGTCAGGTGTGTCGGGCGCGTCTTGCGTGGAGACCTCCCTCCCCTGAAGGCGGGGGCTGTTGGGCAGATGATCCTCAGGAGCAGCTCTGATCTGCTCATGTCGCCCGCTTAGAGCGGCTCAGCGGCCTCCCCACCTGGGAGCCCCAGATCGCCTTAGAGGACCTGTAATCTGGCCTCGAGCCATGGGCTCTGCTGTTGCTGCTGCCCAGCAGCCCTGGTGACCCGCTACACTCTGCGCGTGTCAGCGTGGGGCAGCTCTACAAGGGGGGCTGAGGTGCATGTGGGGAGTGTGCACGTGCCCAGCAGGACTCCTGGGGCTCAGGGCAGGCCCCCTGTGGGGTCCTAACAGGTTGCTGCTGGGGCTGGGCTTGGGAGGCAGTCAAGCAAGGCCCTTGTCCAGGTGTCAGGGCTGCACTTCCCACCTCAGCCACATCAGAGGTGAGAGGGCAATGCATCGTCACAGTGTCCTGAGGAAATTGGGCCACAGAAGTATGTCCCTGGTGGGGATGACACCCATCTAAAAATGAGCGGCGGGTCAGCCTGGGAACCCCACTTTGCCCAGCTGCTCCCACCGTCCTGAGGCCTTGCAGGGTGGGTGGCAAGGTCTCATCCAGCAGGTGTGGGGCTTGGGGCACTGATGTCACCCTGCAGCCCTCAGGCAGCTCCTTGACCGCACTTCCTGCAGGTAGAGTGATCTCTCTTCCTGGACGTTTCGGGAGCAGTGAGGTGTTCCCAGCAGGGAGTCCCGGCAAGGGAGCAGAGCTGTGGGTGAGCACTGAGGAGGATGAAGACTCCTGAGGTTGGGTCGGGCTGGGGCTTACAGGGGTGCCAGGTTTGGCAGGTGGAGGCGCAGGATGCCTGTGTGAGGTTGGGCTGTGGCTCTGGAGCGGGGGTGCCAGGCTTTCCCGAGGACTGGTTCTGTCCTTCTGGCTTCCAGCCGCTCCTGTCTGACCACGGTAGACCTGGTCGTGGGTGAGCAGGGCCACAGGAGTGTTCAGGTGGGACGAATAGACAGACGTGTGGGCAGACTGGGTCTGCAGCGTCCCCTTGTTTGTGGAGTCTGATCCCGGGGGCCGCACTTTCTCTCCCGTGTTGGTTCTGTGACCCCCCACATCAGTTGTGTGGCACTCTGGCAGCTGATGGAGTTGTACAGCTGTGGAAAGCAAGTCTGGACAGACGCCTGGGGGATCCGGATGCTGAGGGGAGCGAGGTCCTGTAAGCAGGGGTCCTCCCTCTGTCACTCAGTGCCACGCTTTCTGTGTGTCTGTAGTTTCGGTGATTCCTCTGTGCAGCGCTGAGGCTCCGTCCGGCATTCGTGAGCGTAAGGTGCTCTGAGCTTTGTGGGTGCGAGCCACAGCACCATCAGACAGGATGTGGTTATGAGGGGGCCACTGGACAGCAGTGTGTCCCGGGCTCACAGGGGCTCACCCGTCTGCTTGGGCAGCCATGGGTGCGCCTGAAGCCAGCCTTGGGTGGCTTTGTGGAATGGAGCTGCTGTGTGTGCCTATGTGTTTTTAACTTGTAAGTCAGGCGTCTTAAAGTATACTTTACACGCAGCCAGACCTTCTGTGCGTGCAGGCCTGTTTTTTGTTTTTTCTCTGTGAGTCGGGGTCTCACTGTGTTGCTCAGGCCAGCCCCGAACTCAAGCAATCCTCCTGACTCAGTCTCCCCAGTGCTGGGACGACAGGTGCATGCCCCATGCCCCGCTCGGGTCTGTGCACCATTGGGTAGCCACCACAGACCTTCGGAACACTCCCCCACCCCAGGTTTTCCTCGTGTCCCCCATGCCCGCTGCTCTGTGCCAGCTGGGGTGTCCTGTGGAGAGAGCCGCCTCCCCGCTGTCCTCCTTGGCATCCTGCTCAGGAGTAGTGTTCTGTCTCACCGGTGCGCCATAGTTTACCCACCAGCTGTGGCATTTTGGTTATTCCAGTTTTTGGTGATTATTCCAGTTTTTGCTCAGTAAAGTTACTCTAAATGTCTGTGCCTGGAGTTGTGTATGGCCTGGTTCTCCTTTCTCTTTGTTTTTGTGGTGCTGAGATTGAATTTAGGGGCATTCTACCTCTGAGCAACTCCCCCAGCTCTTTTTTATTCTTTTTATTTGAAATAGGGTCTCACTAAGTTGTGGAGGGCCTCACTAAGTTGCTGAGGCTGGCCTAAAACCTGCGATCCTCCTGTCTAAGTCTCCTGGGTACTGGGATTACAAGCGTGCGCCACCATGCCTGGCTCATTTTTTATTTTGAAACAAGGTCTTGCTAAGTTGTTACGGCTGACTTTGAACCTGTGATCTTCCTTCTCAGCCTCCCAAGTACGGAGATTACAGGTGTGTGCCACCATGCCCGGCTCTGTGCCAGGGGATTTCTATCTCCAAACTACATCCCCCCAGCCCTTTTTATTTTAATTTTATTTGTTTGTGTGGTACTGGGGATTGAACCCAAGGGCATTCTGCCTCTGAGCTACACCCCCAGCCCTATTTTTTATTTTATTTTATTTATTTATTTATTTATTTTTTGCGGTACTGGGGATTGAACCCAGGGGCATTCTACCTCCGCGTTACACCCCCAGCCCTATTTTTTTTTTTTTTTTT
>PVJS01055881.1:0-12519 GCA_004027185.1 Glis glis
CTCTCTCTCTCTCTCTCTCTCTCTCTCTCTCTACCTACCTAGTGAGGCCCTCTGCAACTTCGTGAGACCCGGTTTCAAAATAAAGCATAAAAAAAGGGGGCCGGGGGTGTAGCACGGAGGCAGAACGCCCCTGGGTTCAATCCCCGGTACCGCAAAATAAATAAATAAATAAATAAATAAATAAATAAATAAATAAAACAGTGTGAGTAGCAGAACCCCATGCTTTCCTTCTTTCACCAATTATTTATCTAGCACCAACTGTATGCCAGGAGCTATGCTGGGCACCAGTATACAATTGTGGACAAAACCCACATGCAGTTCCTGCCTTCCTGACGGGGCTTACAGAGTGGTCAGGGAGACAATCAGTGATGATCGATAAGCACACAAAGCAACGGAGAGAGCCACCTGCTGCTCCATGGCGTGCTCGGAGCGGGCAGCAGGCTTCCTGGAGGCAGGCCTGATTCATTCAAGATCTGAAAGGTAGGCAGGAGGAGGAGGACGACGACGGAAGCTCCAAAGATAAAGGGAAGTCCTCCTTCCTCATCGGGAAAATGTTTGTGGTGTGCGGAGCCAGCTCACACCGCTCGCACCTGCTCCACCATGAACTTTTCCCAGCTCACACCCTGGGAGGTCACCTGGTAACTTGAAATTGGCCATCGCGCGCATATTTCAACCACAGAAAGTGGCAGATGCCACAAATTAGGGCTTCCCCTCCACCCCGACTTTGGAGAGCGTTTCTAGTGACTCCACAGGCTTCCTATATTCCAGCTGCTCCCTGGCTGTGGGCAGCAGAGACACTGCCCTTTGTCGAACGCCTGGACTCCCTCCTGCAGAAATTACCAAGTGCCCGTTCCCAGCGAGACACGGTCTACAAGTGACTTGGGCCTTGGGGCTGTTTATTTCAGACCTGGGGGCCATCTGGTTTCTCCTGGGATCCAGGACATCCCAACAAGTTAATACCACGCCGCTAAGACAGAGGCCGCCCTTGTGGTCTCTGTCACCCCCTTGCTATCTAATGATATTTATCAACTGCCCACGCCTGCCCAGCACTGTAGGAGACACTTGACCAGGCCAATCCCGAGTAAGACTCTGACCCCTCAGGAATTCAGGGCCTGGCTGAGGCTGCTAGACCGACATTGTTCTTCCTTAATGTAACACGGGCTGCTCTGGCCAACAGAACCAGGGCTGGGAGCCCAGCCCAGGGCCCAAGGAGAGAGATGGCACCGCTGCTGCTTCTCAGCGTTTGTCTATGGGCACAGGAAACTCCAGGTGAGCAGGGGTAGATTTCACAGCATGTGTGATGTGGTCAAGTTTCAAAGCTGCCAGTTCTACCACCCTCTCATCCACCCTAGTTCTCTGAAGAGATTTGCCAAAAGAAAAAGTAAGTTTTGCAGGGTGTGGTGGTGCACACATGTAATCCCACTACTTGGGAGGCTAAGGCAGGAGGACTGCAGATTCAAGGCCAGCCTTAGAAACTTAGCGAGATCCTCAGCAACTTAGCAAAGACCCTATTTCAAAATAAAAAATTAAAAGGACTGGGAGTGTAGCTCAAAGGTAGAATGTCCCTGGATTCAATCCCCAGTACCAAAACAAATGTAAAAAGTAAGAGCCGGGCCTAGTGGTACACACCTATAATCCCAGTACTTGGGAGGTGGAGATAGGAGGATCACAGGTTCAAGGACAGCCTTGGCAACTTAGCAAGACCTTTAGAAAATTAGTGAGACCCAGTTTCAAAATAAAAAATAAAAAGGGCTGGGGGTGTAGCTCAGAGGCAGAATGCCCCTGGGTTCAATCCCCATTACCAAAAAAAGTAACTTTTGAGTTCTTACAAAGGATAGGCAGCCACCCCAGAGGGAGCAGTTTTGCCATGACAACGCCTTTGTTTCCATGGGCGGTGTGTGGAGTATACCTGTGTGTACATGTGTCTGCATGTGTGTGTCATGTGTGTGCATATGAGTATTGTGTACACATATGTGTGCCTGTGTAAGTGTGTGTGTGTGTGTGTGTGTGTGTGTGTGTGTATGTGTGTGTGTGTGTGTGTAGTGCAAAAGACATGGAGGGAACAAGTGACTGTGTGATGAGGCAGGATGTGCGTGAGGCAGTCAGGGCTGTGAGGTGGAGAAATTAGAAGGAAAATGAAGCTATGCGCCGGGATGGTGGGATGGCAGGATGGCCAGGAGTCCCTTCCCTTTGCTCAGCTCCCAGCTGGAGGGAAGCACGGCTTGGCTCTTGGCCTGTGCAGGAGAAGGCACCTTCTGTACAGTAGAAGCTCAGGCCTCTCCTGTCTTGACCTGGAATCACCCCCACTTGGGATAACAGAGAGTCTCCAGGAGGTCTCAGCTCCCCGCCCAAAGCAACATGGTAGAGCGATGGGAGGGTAGCGCTCCAGGCCACTAACACCTTGTCTCTGGTCACTCCTCAACCAGGAAGCCGTGTGCCTGGGATGGAGAGTGGGTAGGATTGGGGGTGGGGAAACGTTCAAAAAAGGGAGCACTGTTGGGTGAGCGGAGCTGGCGGGATCACGGCCAGGCTGATCTGGGGAGGTGTGATACAGGAGGGCTGATTTGAAGGTCCTGTGTACAGAGAAGACCACAAAGGAGAGAGGGTGGCCAGAGGTCCCAAAATATGTAGGGGAAAAGGCTGATGCAGGTGAGCAGACAGACAGGCGGAGGCTGGTGGACAGAAAGATGGCCCTCGGCTGCCCTGCAGAGAAGCTTCGGCTCCGCCCAAGCCTCCTCGCTCCACTGGACTGTGCCCATGGCCTCCTGGCCCCACACACGTGTTGCTGTCTTTCTTGATACTGCCATGGAATGCAAGGTTATCTCTCACCCTTCTGATAAAGTACAGTGATCTGAGGGTCCCAGCCCAGACACCGGGCATGAAGGAGACAGAAAGCCTGGCGGAGATGCACTGTCAGGTCATCGGTGGGGGACCCTGAGCCATGTCCTGCGCAGGGTATCTAGCCCTGGGGAAGAGAAGGCGCTCTGCTCACCAAACCTGAGCTACTTCTGCTGAGGAAAAGGCCCCTTCTAATCCACACAAAGGCCCAGCTGCAGTCCCGACCTGGGAGGCCCCTGCTGGCCATGGAAGGGAGTCTCTGAGAGAGAAAGGGAACTGGAGTTTACAGTGGGGCCCAGGGGAGGGTCCGGCCTTGGGGAGGGCAAGGTAAAGACCCAAGTTACTCACTTACCGGGGCTATCGGTCACTCTGCTGAAATGCTTGTGGTCTGAAGATGAAAGGATGTTTTCCTTATCAACATTGAAATAATTAACTCGTTTATATTACTATCTATGCTCATTGTCTAAATATTGTTCAATGAAATGTCTTATTGCTGATAATTATCCAAATGTTACAATAAACACGGGACTCCTGCCAGCCGCAGGGATGCATTTCCACTTATACACTGAGCACTCGAGTTTCCTCTCCCACCATGCAGTCACCTGGCCAGGTCCCCCGACCGCAGCTCGCAGGACCTCATATCAACCCCAGGTGAAGGGCATTCTGATAAAGGGCAAATTATTCTCTGCGGTCAGATCCCCAAATCCGTGGGTGACAGACACAGTGGCATTGTTTCCTTGACTGAGTCTTGTTTTCCATGTGTGGGAGGAATTCCAGACTTGAGAATTCTGTGTCCAGACTTCATGGATTCTTTTTTTCTAATCGAGATAAACACAACTAATGATAAAGAACAATACCAGCCTGGCTTCCATGCTCCAAAAGGCTCCGGGGTCAAAACCCGACCTCAATAGGGATTGGAGGAGGTCCAACAGCAACTATTGTCTTCTGTTGTCAAGCTGGACCATGGGCTCCACCAGAACAACTTTCCCTTGGCTTGTGGAGCAGGGAGGCAGAGCAGACGTGCCTGCCTGCTTATGCGCTGCAGGATGGAACCGTTCTCCCAGCTTATTGAAATCAGATGCCCGGCACTTAGAGCTGCCCTGCAAACAGATGGTGGTTCCACGCAAACACCATCACGTTGGAAAATTACAGGAGCCGCGACTCCATCTTCTTGCTGCCCTGAACAACTGCACTTTTACCAACTGGGTAAGAGAAAGGTCTTCCCTGCTCCATCCATACACTCCGAGGGGCCAGGCCCATGTTTAGCTGCTAGATAACTAAAACAGTTCAATAATCCCCTTAACCACTGCTTCACTTGCCATGGCTTCAGTTGCCCAACGTCTGCCATGGTCTGAACATATTAAATGGAAAATTCCAGAAATAGACAATTCATTAGTTTTAAAGTATACTCTTTGCTGAGTAACTTGATGAAATCTTACAACATCCCATTTCAGCCCACCGGGATATGAATGATCCCTTTGTCTAGTGTATCCACGCTGTATACCCTACCCCCCTGTTAATCACTTAGACAAATCAGTTATCAGATCTACTAACGAGGTTTCACTGTGCTTGTGCTCAAGAAACCCACACGTAGCCATCTAACACTATGTCACAGCGCCTGTCACTCACCTCACTTCCTCCCATCACAGGAAGGGTGAGTACTGTACAATAAGATATTTTGAGGGATCACATTCATAGAACTTTTATTAGTGTAGATTACTATAATTATGTTATTTTATTGCTTATTGTTGTTAATCTATTACTGTGCCTACCTTATAAATTAACCTTTATCATATATATGCATGTATAGAAGAAAAACATAGCATATAGAGAGAGTTAAATATTACCACAGCTTCAGGCATGCACTGGGGTCTTAAATACATACCCCATGGAGGAGGAATTACTGTATAAAAATATGAACACAAGCCGGGCGTGGTGGCGCACGCTTGTAATCCCAGTACTTTGGGAGGCAGAGACCGAAGGATCCGGGTTCGCGGCCAGCCTCAGCTTTCTCTCTCTCTCTCTCTCTCTCTCTCTCTCTGTCTCTCTCTCTCCCTGTCTCTCCCTCTCTCTACCTAGTGAGGCCCTCCACAACTTTGTGAGACCCGGTTTCAAAATAAAGCATAGAAAAATAGGGCCGGGGGTATAGCACGGAGGTAGAATGCCCCTGGGTTCAATCCCCGGTACTGCAAAAAAAAAAATATGAACACAATAGATAATTCTGGAAGGATATACTCTAAAAGTTAACGTCAGTTATCTCTGAGTAGATGGGATTAGGATAAAAACAAAAAGGTATATGTGGAATTAAGCATACTTGTTTGAAGAATTAACACTCAGTCCCCAAATAGAACTTAACTTGTTAGAAACAAATCCTGAAGTTATCTGTCTTATCTTTGAGAAATCTTTTTTAAAAATATGCAATATACTTCAAGAAAAAGTATCTTAATATGCTAGTCAATAAACTATTTCAATTGCTCTAAATTTTAAAAGTTTAATCTAAATTATACTGAGTTTCTCTGAGATTTTGCAGGTTAAAATTTTATGCAATCTGGGAAAATATTAAGTTAAAGCTACTTTGTTGGTTGATTTTTGAGGTTTACATAAGCAAATCTATATATAGTTTCAGTTTCCTTCCCTGTGCAAAAAATAAACTCTAAACTCTACTCATAGGGCTGTTATGAGTATTAAGTGAGATAATCTATTAAAAGAATTTACTACATAATACCTGACACATGAGATAGTAGATAAATTTTAGCTACAATCAGTGTACTCTCTCTCTCTCCTATATATATACATACATACACACACACACACACACACACACACACACTTATACATAACAATTTTTACTTTCTCTCCATATATTTATTTATATATTTCTTATTTTCTTTCAAAGATGACACTGAGATTTGCAAAAAGTAATAATAAGCAAACAAATGAGCAGATAGCAAATGTCTATTTTCTGAATTTACCTGAGAGATGTGAGTGCAAAACAAATATCCAGGGTCCAGCTCGAGGCCTCCGTCAGGTCTTGATCTCTTCCCAGCTACCTTCCAGGTGATGCTAAATACAGTATGGCAGAAATTTAGGACTAGAAGAGACCTTAGAGATAATCAGTCCAGGTCATTTTATAGATGACTTATCCAACCTCACAGGGCAGCGGAGCCCAGACGAGTCCCTAAGACCCTGACCCCTCATCTGTCTCTTTCACTCTGACAGATGGTCTCTACTGGTTGATAGATAAGGATACTGACCACCTCCTGGTGCCTTAGACTAGTGTGTAATATGGCACAGTATGTGGCCCAGTGCTGGGCATGTTGTAGGTACTTTATAAACGGTTTGCTCAGTCCTCTAATGTGCCATGTGCATGCTCAGCAGTATAAGGGATAGGAAGCTAAATAAGACAGAGTCCCTGCTTTCCGAAAGCTTCCAGAAGCTAAGCAGGGAAGGCACCGCAGGGCACAAGGGTGACTTGCTTAGTTTCATCTACAGAAGAATGAAAGTCAGAAATCGGATCACACAATAAACCTCAGTGAGCTAGTTCTTCAGGCTTCTTACCCCAGACAAGTCCCAAAGCTAGGCAGTTCCCAAGTTTATATTTTTAGCCCTTGAACTCTGTCTTAACTCCAGATTTCTCTATCAACTGACTCCCAAAACTCTCCACTTAGGTGCCCAATATAAGCTATCTCAAATATAGGTATCTCAATATAAGGGATTTCGGTATGATTATCTCAAAATTATTATGTCTAAACCTAAACTCCCTATTCTGCCTTTCAAACCTGTTTCTCTCCTGTGCCCTCCACCTCAATAAATCACACCTCCATCTAGCTGGATGCAAAAACATCCTTGAATTCTCCTTAATTCTCCTTTCCCCTCATTCCTCCACACCACAGTCCATAAGGAAAATCCTATTGGCGTTGTCCCTTCCATACACCCCATTTACAGTGTCCTCTCACTCCCCTGCATTGCCACACAGCTTAGACCACTGTCACTGTAGGAGCCACCTAACTGACCTTCTGGTTTCTCCCCTCAGTCCCCATTGTGCATGCTCAGCCAGAGTGCTTCTTTTAATTCTTATCAAGTTGAGTCACTTTCCTGCTCAAAACCTTCTCGTGGCTTCCTCCTTCCTTCAGAATTTACTCCAAACTCACCAGGGCCCATCATGCCCTGTAAGAGGTGGCCCCAGTTGTTTCTCAGATCTCACCTCCTGCACTCTGCCCAGCCATGAGGGCATGTTTGCTGTTTTTATCCAAGCACGCTCCCACCTCGGGGCCTTTACACTGCCAGCCTGCCTGCCTAGCACAGCTCTCTCCCACACTTCACTCTGGTCTCTTTGCAAACACCAGCTCATCAGAAAGTCCTTTCCTGACCAAACTAGCACTTCCCCAACTTGTAATCCCAACTGACACTTATCACCAATTAGCATTTTGGGGGGCTATTTTTAATTTTTTTTATTTTTGTCCATCTCTGCCAGAAATAATGCTCTCTGAGAGCAGAGAACTTTTCCATTCTATTCACAACTGTATCCCCATTCTCTAGAACAGTGCCCTTCTCCATAGTAGATGCTCAAGATATAGTTGCTAGCAGGGTGGATGGGCAATGTACTTTCATTCTGTACTTCAGCTTCGTTTATGTGCTTGTGTGTTGCCCTCCGAGGCCAGTGTCATTCACCTCTGCAATCTCACAGTTCCAGGCCTGGTATACCTGCATGGAACAGGTGTTCATTACATGCTTGCTGAAATAAATTGAACGATTTCCAAGCACTAGCCACAAATTTTGTGACTTCAATCCGGTTCATGTCATCTGCAAGAAGCATTGTACCCCAAGGGTTTGTTAATTTTTCTGAAACATAGCCCCAGCATTTCATGTGAACTTGGACAGCAACTCTTGGGAGAAGGAAGAGCACAAATAGAGCTTTGTGTGATGGAGAAAACAGGGAGGAGCAGTTGGTCAGGGCTGTTTTCAGCGACCTTTGCCAGGCCTGAGCGTGCAGAGCCAAAAAACGTTCATCAGATCTGAACCACTGAGGTCACAGGGTCTGTCCTGGAGGGGAGGTTTGTGCCATATGTCTGTCACAGAACCATGTAGCCAAACCACAGTGTGTCAGACACTGATTTTTGTGCCTGTCTGATTCTGCTACACTTCTACAGAACCAGACAACTACATTCCTTGATTTTGCAATAACATCCATTTGTCCGTGTAATGACCTGGGGTCTTTTCATGGTGCCCTTCTCACAACTTGTACCCCCAGACCCTGGCAATGGGGAGGCTATGCTCTACTGAGGGCTTCCTAATAACTGGCACCATTGGGAGGAATCCAGGTGCAGCCTGAGTTGTACAAAATTCAGGGTTAATCCCAGTACTTGGGAGGCTGAGACAGGAGGATCACAGGTTTGAGGCCAGCCTCTGCAACTTAGAGAGACCCTGTTTCAAAATAGAAAATGGGGATGGGGGTGTAGCTCAGAGGTGGAATTCCCCTGGGTTCAATCCCTAGTACCAAAAAAAAAAAAATAGGGTTATAAGTGGGACTAGAACATGAGACAGTATACTAGGAATCATTTTACAAATTTGTCTTAAAATCAAAGCTACTTGCAAAAATGGATTTAGCTCTGCCTTCAATTATTTCCTTGGGCTCACATGTTTAAATAGAAATAATTCATAAAATGTGTCATGTCTGCTTATATTTTCTCTTCATGGCAATAGAACGTTACTCAACTCCCCAGGTCATCATCAGTTATTTTTAGACTACTCTGTCTTTTAGTAAAAATCCTTTGGCATCTGGAAGACTTGTTTCAAAAGTCGATCAGAAAAAGGAAAACAATTGTACATTCGAAAGACATATGAAACTAAAGAAAGGAAAAGCTGAGCTGGGCGTGGTGGCACATGCCTATAATCCCAGTACTTGGAAGGCGGAGACAGGAGGATTGTAGGTTCAAAGCCAGCCTCAGCAACTTAGTGAGACCCTGTTTCAAAATAAAAAATAAAATAAGACTTGGGGTGTAGCTTGGAGATAGAGTGCTCCTGGGTTCAATCCCTGGCACCACACACACAAAAAAAGCTTTTCATAAGGTAAAGAAGCTTAATATGATAGGTAGTTTTGCTTTTACCTTCCTTGCAGTTGGTGCCCATAAATGATCCTTATCACTGGAAACTATGCCAAGAAACCCACTATAATCAAACAAGTGCAGACTTACAGAAAAACAGGCAGCAGCTGTCTTGGATCATGCAGGGGTCTGGGGCCAGCAGTCTGCTGAGAACTCATCAAACCCAATTGAGCAGTTCAGGGCACAAATCATCCAAAAAATAAAAGTACAAGCCCACTGGGAATATTAAGAAAAGACTCATCCAGATTTTTGAAAAATATGCATGCAAGGCTCAAACCATTACAGCACACCCAAGCAGCACGCTCTCGACCAGAGCCGCAAAGAGGCCACTTACCACAGCTACTCCAGTGAGACAGAAAAAGTATATGCGTCTTTCCTTCACACGGGCCTGGCCTGGAGGGACAGAACGTGTCCCTCTCCCTAGAAAATCCCCAAATCACAATGTTATGGGCTCTATTACACTGGTTTTCAAAGCATTGGTCAATTCAAGAACCCATTTTCCTTAGATGGCTTAGACTATTCTCAAAGTGAATTTCTTGATATATTGACTCACATATATGTTGCCACGTCTTCAATAAAATAATAATAACGATGATGTTTCCATGGTGAAATAAGTTTGACTTCGAATACATGAGGCCTTCTTGGAGAGCCCAAATGCCCAGTGGGATATGGAAGCTGAGTAAAGAAAGCTGTTTCCAACCTAACCATTCCCAAACGTATTAGGCCATAGAATCTTTGTTTCACCAAACCTCTTGTCACCCCAGGGGTGAGAAGCACTGGTGTGGATGGTCTTGTGATTTCAGGGCCAAAACCAAGACCCACTTCCTATTGAGGTCATTCATTCACTTCTTAAGGGGACCTTTGTTAGTTGTCTTCTGTAGGTCAGGCTCTTCCTAGACCCCAAGGCAAATACAAAGAAGGTATCAGGATCCCTGCATGCTGGTAGCTGTCACTGTAATGGGAAAAATAAACATGTGCATAAATACCAGCATTTTCACTTGATACAGGCTTCTCTGAAGCCCTTCGTTACTGACAGTCTGTATAATATAATTTACAACCCAAGTTGTTCACTAAATATTTCCTGAGCCTTTTTCTTGTTTCCCTCCTATAGTATTCATTACCAAAGATAAAGCTCATACCCTATGGTACCTAGCATGGGAATTGGACACATAGTAGGTCATCTAATGGATTCTAGTTGATTGACTAGTTAAAGACTAAACTAGATGGTCCTTTCTTAGTTTTGCAGTTCTAAGAGTCTTTCTCAAATATTGGTACAATCCTGTGCCTACAGAATCATGGTGAACCACAAAAGTATTTAATAATGAATTGGCTCTAGTTTTCTAGGGGTTTTCTTAATGCCACAGAAGTAACAAAATTAATGCATGCCACCCCTCCAAATGACAAGTCACAGCAAATGAAAGAAATTGATTTACTCTCAGTCTATGGACACAACTTAAGTGTTAAAACTCAGTGATTTGACCTTGTAATAAGAGAACAGCCAAGTTTTCTATTTTACATATGAGCATCCTGGGAATCAAGTGAATGTTTAGCTCTTGATTGTAGAATTTAATACACATTAGGGTTAGCCACAATTGGTAACATTTGGGGAGTTGTTAATTTTTTGCTGGCAATTTCACTGTAAACTCCCTTCATAAATTTCAGATTTAAAGTTGGCCTTGTCATCCAGATTGTATGCATATCTATTTGATTTACATATGCGGAGTGGTTCCTAATTGTCTGATCAGTAAGCAGACAGCACCTCCAATGCTTTAAGTATTTATTTGAGAATTCTTCAGAGCCACAGAAACTTAATTTCATAAGCGAATGAGGAAGTAAATTTGGTGGGGATAAGTTACATTGGGTTCTGCTATGATACACCAGGGTTTCTCAACTCTGTGCTACTGACATTTGGGGCCAGATGATTCTTAGTAGGAGGTGCCCTGGGCATTATAGGACCTTTGTAGCATCCTTAGCCTCTACCCATTTAGATGCTAATAGCACCCCTCCTACCACTTTGTAACACCAAAAAATATCTCCAGACATTACCAGATGTCCCCTGGGGCAGGAATAGGAATAAGGGAAATCTCCCCTGGTGGAGAACTACTCATGGTAAAAGAACTCCTGGTGGCTAAAGTTAGCCCTAGACTAACGGTAAATGAATCTTTCATTTTGTGGCCAGTTAGTATATGCTCAGTGTTAGTATATGCACAGTAAAGCAGTGTTTACTGTGCTTTGGAACTAGATAATTCTGTCTTGTTCTAGCCTATGTGGCTTGGGACATGTTATCCTCTCAGCAGCTCAGTTTCCTTATGTAGGAAAAGAGGAATACCTACCACACATGTGGTCGCAATCAGAAGTGAGCCATAGCCTGAAAAGCTCCTAGCAGAAAGGCTGGCAAGTGGCGGGCTTGTATTCAACATTCCTCTTTCTCCTGCCCCTCCTTCTGCTCCTCCCCTGCCCCTCCGCCCCTTTCCACAGTGTGGGACAAACACAACCAAATTATATGCACTACAAATGACTTGGTGGTTTCTTTTTAATTTTTTCCTTCTACAGCACAGATAATCAGGAGCTGATATTATATCCAAACCTTATGTGAGCTTTGGAGAACAGAACCGCCTAAGTCAACAATAGATAAAAGAGAATCTGAGTCTTCAGCCCCTCGCATTCATGCCCAAGAACTTCCAAATTCTGGGAATGTGTCCACACACATCGGGACCGGTCATCGGTTTCTCATTCTGTGTTTAATATGATGAGACCATAACTTGACTAAAGATCATTCATTGAGATCATCCGTTGATGCTGCTCCCATCAGGCTGATGGGGTCCTCTACCAGCACCCATCCTGAGCCACCCAGTAGACCCGGTCAGTGAGTCACACTGCACGAGCCTTTGCAGAATAAAACAGCCCAGCCTAGGCACTATGGGGAGAACAACATGAACACATATTTGGTGTAGTCCTAAACCTCATGGATTTACAGAAAGGACATATGGAAAGGCTTACGAATCTTATTTTCATTATAAAGGCATTATAACAACATTACAAGCCATTTGGAGAATGAGGGAGAAAGGAAGGGGATCTCCCAAAGTTCCAACACTCACTACAACTGGTTTCATTTACATCTCTACTTCCAGCCTCATCCCTACACACGTGACTTCCCTTGGCTGCGATGATTTCACACGTATTCTTCTCTAACCGGCCCCCTGCCCCCCACTACATGACAACCATGGCCTCTTATTCTTATTGTCTTCACAGTTTTCATATTTCATGACTGCGTATTTCGTGTGTGTGTGTGTGTGTGTGTGTTGCTGGGAGTTGAACCTGGGGGCGTTCTACCTCTGAGCTACACCCCCAGCCCTATTTTACTTTTTATTTTGGTCTTACTTAGGGTCTCACTAAGTTGCTAAGGCTAGCCTAAAAAATGAGATCCTGCCGGGCGTGGTGGCGCACGTTTGTAATCCCAGTACTTTGGGAGGCAGAGACCGGAGGATCAGGTTCGCGGCCAGCCTCAGCTCTCTCTCTCTCTCTCTCTCTCTCTCTCTCTCTACTTAGTGAGGCCCTCCGCAACTTCATGAGACCC
>PVJS01055882.1:0-12518 GCA_004027185.1 Glis glis
TGTGTGTGTGTGTGTGTGTGTGTGTGTATGTGTGTGTGTTACTAGGTATTGAACTCAGAGGCATTCTACCTCTGAACTACACCCCCAGCCCTATTTTATTTTTATTTGGAAACAGTGTCTTGCTAGGTTGATGAGAGTCTCATTACTTGTTGAGGCTGTCCTCGAACCTATGATCGTCCTGTCTCAACCTCCCAAATTCTGGGATTACAAGCATGCACCACCATTCCTGGCTTGGATCAGCTATTATAAAAGGTTTTATTGGAAAGAAAATATCCCTTTAATACTCAAGATTTAAATATTTAGGGAACATTATAGTCTTATTCTTCCTTAGAAATTTAGCACAAAGGAAATTGAGGTTAGAAATAGAAAAAGTTTTATGAATATGGGTAAAATCACAAACTGAATTGAGACACTATTCCTTGATTAATATTTCAATTTCATTTCTAGTCCTGTGTAATACTATCAGAGCACTAATATATTACAATAAAATTAATATAATGTTTAGGATTCTTAAATAAATTATACATAATTTTGTCACCTTTAAACTCTAGGAGTGTAAGGATTTTATAAGCTTCCCTCTCTTTTTATTGGAATAATATTGAAGTAATAGCTGTTGGACTATATTTTCATAGCTTTTCATTTTTTCTTTGTATTCCATATTTTTAGTTTAATTGTACTTAAGCTATTATGGGGGGGAGAGGAAATTGATGCAACAACATAGTATCCATAAGACATGCATAAAATAGCTATGACTTATTCCATCAGTAAAGCCCAAAAGCTAGTATAGATTTTTTAAATGAGTAGATGTGATTTAGATTCTTATTTATTTATTTATTTTTGGTGCTGGGATTTGAAACTATGGCCTCATGCATAATAAGCATGTACTCTACCACTGAGCTACACTCCCAGTGTCTCCATTTCTTTCTTTTTTTTTTGCAGTACTGGGATTGAACCCAGACACATTCTACCTCCGAGCTATACCCGCAGCCCTATTTTTTATTCTTTTTAAATTTATTTTTTATTTTTTTGGCGGTACTGGGGATTGAACACAGGGGCATTCTACCTCTGAGCTACACCCCCAGCCCTATTTTTATATTCTTTTATTTTGAAACAGGGTCTCACTAAGTTGAAGAGGGCCTCACTAAGTAGCTGAGGCTGGCCGCGAACCCTGATCCTCCAGTCTCAGCCTGCCAAGTACTGGGATTACAAGCGTGCGCCACCACAACCGGCTTCTATTTTTTATTCTTTATTTTGAAACGGTCTCACTAAGTAGCTGAGGCTGGCTGCGAACCTGCAATTCTCCTGTCTCGGCCTCCCAAGTACTGCAATTACAAGTATGCGCCACCAGGCCCAGCTCCAGTCCCTCCGTTTTTTTAATAAGGGATTTCATCTTAAAGCCTTTTGATGTAATTCCAAAATTTTATGTTAATTCTTAGTTTTGTCATATATCAAGACCTCAAGTGCCTAAACTATTAAAAAAATTAATAATTTTTATGAAACACGTATGCTCTTAGAAAGCTTTTATTCATAGACTAACCAAGAAACTATGGAATGCATTTTATGTGTAAAAGCCATTTTATGCTGGGTGTGGTGGCACACGCCTGTAATTCCAGTACTTGGGAGGCTGAGACAGGAGATTGCAGGTTCGTAGCCAGCCTCAGCAACTTAGTGAGGCTGTCAGCAACTTAGGAAGACCCTGTTTCCAAATAAAAAATAGAATAAGGGCTGGGGGTGTAGCTCGGATGTAGAATGCCCCTGGGTTCAATCCCAGCACTAACTAGATAGATAGATAGATAGATAGATAGATAGATATAGATAAACGCCATTTTATTATGGAATGATAGAGTCAAAGATCCTTTACTCAGTCATAAAGTTGTACATATAGACTAAGTTATCCCATTTTATTCTCTATATTTTATGAGGTAGTTTTTATGAATTCCTCTGGCAGATGAGGAAACCAAAGCTTAGATTTGTAGGCAGTTTATCCAAGAGCACATAGATTATTCAGTCAGAACTGGGTTTTGTAGCTATCATTAATCCCAAAACTAATACTCTGTCACTATAACTATGTAATAGCAATTTTATAAATGAAAGTCACCATGACTAAAAATGTAGAAGGTTATCATAGATAAAAACTCAGTTACCAAGCCGGGCATGGTAGCCCACGCTTATAATCTCAGTACTTGGGAGGCTGAGACCTGAGGATCCCGGTTCGCGGCCAGCCTCAGCTACTTAGGCCCTTCGCAACTTAGTGAGACCCTGTTTCAAAATAAAGAATAAAAAATAGGGCTGGGGGTGTAGCTCAGAGGTAGAATGCCCCTGGGTTCCATCCCCAGTACTGCAAAAAGAGAAAAAAACAAGAAAAAGTTCTTACAGTAAGATTTTTTTCAATATTTACGTGTCTAAGCTCTCTGAAATGAAGATTAAGAGTAATAATTACCACTTTGAGCTTTGTGTGATTAGCATGATTCCAATGCCAGCATAATATACTCAGTACCAACATTATAAACTTTTGAGCTATATTTAATAGAAGATCCTATTCTTATATAAATTTATTTTAAGATATTAAAAAATCCAATTTATCTCTGTTGGATTTTCCTCAATAGCTAGAATATTCTGTATGTGTTTCGGTTTTTGTTCAGTGTGTTTTCTCTTTTCCCTTTTTTATATAAGACGAGTATATACTCCCCCCCCCAAAGTCCATGTAACAAATATATTATCGTTGTCATTTAATCTCAGAACTGGTGACAAGAAGAATATAGCTTGGAAGATTCTTCCAAAGAAGCCATGTAAAAATCTGATGAACACACTGAATAATTTGCACCAGCAATTGGCAAAATGTAAGTGGATAACATAATTAAAGGGTATAATTTAATCTGAAAAAGGTGGTTATTTTGCCTTACTTACAAAAGGATATTTATTTTATCTAAAGGAAAGTGTTTTTACAGTCTTTACAGCAAATGAAAATTAAAGCAAAATTTGTTAGAAGCTGAATGGAAGATGTATAAAATACATTTTTTTTTTTTTGCGGTACCAGGGATTGAACGCAAAGGCGTTCTACCTCCGCGCTACACCCCCAGCCCTATTTTTTATACTTTATTTTGAAACCGGGTCTCACGAAGTTGCGGAGGGCCTCGCTAAGGAGAGAGAGAAAGAGAGGGAGGGGGGAGCGCGAGCTGAGGCTAGCTGGGAACCTGGATCCTCTGGTCTCCGCCTCCCAAAGTACTGGGATTACAAGCGTGCGCCACCACGCCCGGCTATATATTTTATATCTACCAGATTTCATAGAACCATCTTAGAATAATAAAATTCAAAAGGATATTAAGGTGGTTGCTTTGTTTAATTTTACCATTATTGAAATAATATGAAAACTAAGGGTTTCCACTTGTAGATTATCTTTATACATAGAATATAAAGTTAGTTTGAAAATCTAAAATAAATGGTCCAAACTGCATTAGAAAATGCAGATGATTTCAGTGGGGTAAGCTGTGTCATACGCTTTTCACCTTCAATGGCTCTTAATGCTGTGCTTGCTTCAAATAGTTTGAAGATACAAGTTTTCCAAAAGCATGAGGATATTAATTGAAATGAAAATTGATTATGATATGCCATATTTCATGGGGATAAAAGCATATATAAGAGTATAGCTTAGGCCGGGCGTGGTGGTGCACGCTTGTAATCCCAGTACTTTGGGAGGCGGAGACCGGAGGATCCAGGTTCGCGGCCAGCCTCAGCTCTCTTGCTCTCTCTTTCCCTGTCTCTCTCTCTCTCTCTCCTCCTCTCTCTCCCCCTCTCTCCCTCCCTCCCTCTCCTTAGTGAGGCCCTCTGCAACTTCATGAGACCCGGTTTCGAAATAAAGTATAAAAAAATAGGGCCGGGGGCGTAGCACGGAGATAGAACCCCCCCCCCCCGCGTTCAATCCCTGGTACCGCCAAAAAAAAAAAAAAAAGAGTATAGCTTAGGCTAGGCATAGTGGTAATGCCTGTAATCCCAGTACTTGGGAGACTGAGATAGAAGGATCGCAGGTTTGAAGTCAGCCCAGCAATTTATTCTCAGCAACTTAGAATGACTCTGTTTCCAATTAAAAAATAAAATAGGGCTGGAGGTGTAACTCGGAGGTAGAATTCCCCTGGGCTTAATCCCCAGCAACACACACACACACACACACACAAATTATAGCTTAGCCGGGTGGCACACACCTTTAATCCTAACAACTCTGGAGGCTGAGGCAGGAGGATCGAAGTATAAGGTCAGCTTCAGCAATTTAGCGAGACCCTGTCTCAAAATAAAAAACTTAAAGGGATGAGGATGTAGCTCATTGATAAGGTGTCCCTGGTTCTAATCCCTAGTACTGAGCATGTACGTGCACTCACACACACACACACACACACACACACACACACGATGTGTCTTGACAATCCAGAATTACTTTTTTTTTTTTTTTTTGCGGTACCAGTGATTGAACCCAGGGGCGTTCTACCTCCGCACTATACCCCCAGCCCTATTTTTTTATACTTTATTTTGAAACCGGGTCTCACGACGTTGTGGAGGGCCTCACTAAGTAGAAAGAGAGAGAGAGAGAGAAAGAGAGAGAGAGAGCTGCGGCTAGCCGCTAACCCAGATCCTCCGGTCTCTGCCTCCAAAGTACTGGGATTACAAGCGTGCGCCACCACGCCCGGCTCCAGAATTACTTTGAAGAACGATTAAACTTTTATTTCTTTACCTAAACTTGGTACTATAAAAATGACCCATTCAAAGTCCATAATTTAGTACTTATTGTGTGAAATATAGTTGATCGTGATATAGCAATATTTATGGTTCTATTTATCACTGAAATATAAATACAAGAAATGACCTACACTCTTGAGAACTCTAAATACTTATTAGTGTAGTTAGAAGACGAATGGTAAAAGACAGTGTATACGAAGTAAATTATTTTTTTTTTTTTCGGTACCGGGGATTGAACGCAGGGGCGTTCTACCTCTGCACTACGCCCCCGGCCCTATTTTTTATACTTTATTTTGAAACCGGGTCTCACGAAGTTGCGGAGGGCCTCACTAAGGAGAGAGGGGGGGGGGAGAGAGAGAGAGTGAGAGAGAGAGCTGAGGCTGGCCGTGAACCCGGATCCTCCGGTCTCCACCTCCCAAAGTACTGGGATTACAAGCATGCGCCACCACGCCCGGCTACAAAGTAAATTTGATAACAAGTTGATAATTCCACAGTAGCTCAAAAGTATTGGGATATGAAAAATGATATCAAATATAACAAGGTTTTATTTTATAGAACAGATAAACTATATATTTTATTTGTTACCTAGTTAATTGCTTTCTAAAAATACTTCTCTTGAAAAGCTGAGAAGTCTAGTGGCTATTGTAGCAATATTTAAATATTAAAATCAACAAAATCTCCCATTCAGGTCTAATGAAGGGCAGAACCCTAAAGTTTGAAACTATCTACATCTAAACAATACTGATAGTTAAGGATTATGTAATACTCACAGCTTCAGAGCACATTCACATATATTCTTTTATCTTTACAGCTATGAGAGTAATGAGGTTGAGGGAGGTGAAGTAGCCTGTCACAGATCATACAGTTAACAATGATGATGCTGTGATTAAAACCTAGGCCTTCTGGTTCCAATGGCCACATTCCTTCTAGCACTTTTACTCTCTTAAAGAATAAGAACTACCAAAAACCTCTAAGATGATTAATTCTTCCTCGTACTTAAAAAGGCCTTTAAATTTTGAAGCAATCACAAATGTTTTTTACTGACCCCTTGAGAGAACATGCCCTATCACATCTAAATAGCATGTATTTCCTACCAAAGGTACATTCTTTTATATCACTACAACATAACCATGAAAATCAGGAAATTAACATTGAGCATTACCACCATCCTGATCCTCAGATTACATTCAAGTTTGCTAATTTTCTTCATAATTTTCTTTATAGCAAAAGGATCCAGTTCCAAGTCAGGTGTTGTATTTACTTTCAAGTATCTTCAGTCTCCTTTTCTTTTTCCCTCAGATTTTCCTTCATTTTCTTGATACTTTTGAAACTGTACTTACCATTGTAGAGTGGTTCATGATGTGAGTTTGAGCATCCCCAGTCTAGATACAGGTCATCTGTCTTTGGCAGGAATGTCACAGAAGTGATGCTGTGTTCCTCTCGTGTGTGTGTGTGTGTGTGTGTGTGTGTGTGTGTGTGTTTACTGGGGATTGAACCCAGGAGCATTCTACCTTTGAACTACACCCCCCCAGACCCATTTTATTTTTAATTTTGAAACAAGGTCTCACTAAATTGCTGATCCAGGCCATGAACCTGCGATCCTCTTGTCTCAGCCTCCCAAGTACTATACTGGGTTTATAGGCATGGGCCACCACAGCCTGGCCCTCTCTCATTGCATTTTTATCAGGTGATAACGCATTTCAATTTGTCCCATTATTGATGAAGATCCTCTCTTTGATTACTTGGTTAATTTGGTGTCTATCAGATTTCTCTACTGTAAAGCTTTTCTTTTACTACCGATTGGCTTTAGCATTGAATTGTCCGGGAAGATGAAGAGTATTTTTTTTTCTGTTTTGTTTTTTATTTTAGTCCCTGTGTGTTTATTCTGTAGGTACTTAAATTAAAAAAAATATGTAGAGAAGGGAAGGGCAGTTGCACCTGCCCTGTGTCTAGTTGATGTGGTTATTATGATCTGTACTTATTAGTATATATATATATATATATATATATGTATATAATTATTTCAGAATATGAACTGTTTTCTGGTGATAACAGGAATAATCTTATGTTTAACTTGAATATAATATACTCAACAAAGCCTAAAAATGTTATGACAAGCTTTCTTAAGGTTTACATATTATGAAGATGTGTAAGTAGAATTTAGGTAACATGATTTCTTTTGGAAACAATAAATTTACATTGATGACATTATGAGCATTAGTTTTAACAGTTTGGAGAAAACACCACATGTATTTCTTCACAGTACAGCAGAGACCAAGAGATGATGGACTCATGGACTTAGCAATGAATGACTATGATTTTAATTCTGGAAAGAGGTTGCACATGATAGATTTGGAAATCCAAGAGGCATTTTTGTTTTTCATGGCCTCTATTTTGAAAGGTTATAGATCATACTTACGGCCAATAACACAAGCCCCGTCTGAGACAGCAACAGATGCAACCTCTCTTTTTGCCCTGCAAGGTGAGTGATTAAATAGTCATATCTTTCATATTATTGAGCTTAATCTTGTGATGATTCGGTTGCTCTCTGGATTAATAGTTCACATTTGTCAAAATAACATACCTATTTTGAGGGGAATGTGAATACCAGCTCTGTGGTCTATTTCCTTAGGACTAGTTCTTTCTCTGGCACATTAAATACAATTCCAATATCAAGATATGCAGAAGAAACTATTTGAAAAGTACAGAGCCAGCCAATTGTGGTGGCGAATAACTGTAATCCCAGTACTTGGGAGGCTGAGACAGGAGGATCGCAGGTTCGTGGCCAGCCTCAGCAACTTAGTGAGACCCTGTTTCAAAATAAAATAAGAGCCAGGCATGGTGGTGCACACTTGTAACCCCAGTACTTGAGAGGCTGAGAGAGGAGGATCCGGGTTCACAGCCAACCTCCGCTACTTAGTGAGGCCCTCTGCAACTTAGTGAGACCTTATTTCAAAATAAAGAATAAAAAATAGGGCTGGGGTGTAGTTTGGAGGTAGAATGCCCCTGGGTTCAATCCCCAGTACCGGAAAAATAAATAAAATAAAATAGGGCTGGGGGTGTAGCTCAGAGATAGAACGCCCCAAGGTTCAATTTCTAGTACCACAAAAAAGAAAATGAAATTAATATGAGTGAATAACTTTAGTGTACAACTGTAAATCACAGAAGGCTGTTCTGAAGAAGTAATGTTGAGCCCTGATCTCAAAGATGAGTAGAAATTAGTCAGGCAAAAGGAAAGTGAGGAAGTGTTTTAGGCAGAGAGATTAATTTCTGTAAAGTCCTTGAGGCTGGAATGAGCTCAAGTTCCTGGGACTCAAAGAAGGCCCAGGTGTAGTATAACTGAGCATAGAGTAAGGTGGAAGGTGAAATAAGGAAATGAACTTTTACTGTGTTTTCAAGAAGTCAAACATAAATGAAGATCAGAAGGATTGTTGCTGCTGCTTTAAAAAAGCCATAAATATATATAAAAAAGTTGCTGAGGGCCTTGCTAGTTACTGAGGCTAGCCTCAAACCTTCATTCAATACATATGTGTGTGTATATATACATATGTGTGTATATATACATATATACATATGTGTATATATACATATATACATATGTGTATATATACATATATATACACACATATATATTCTCATACACACATGGATGTATATGCATACACACACACACACACACCCCTCCAGAGAGTATGACTGCATGTAGGTACACAAAGTATGTAAGGCACTTGGACAAAAAATAGCAATTTCTAAAATACTTTCAAATTTACTAGTTTATGTGTAATCTTCAAGATAGTGAGGGGACAATGGAGATAATTCTGTATGGGAATTTGAAATGATTGGGTTTGTGTTCCTTTCCTATTGATTTTCCTATTACTTTCTTATTTATTTGTTAGGTCATTTTTCCTGTCAGGGATCTTAGTTTCTTTTTCTGTGAAATAGTGGAGAATATGGGGGGGATAATAAATGACATGGTTGATTAAATTCCTTCTAGCTCAAAAATTCTATGAATATGTGAATGATATATAATCTCACATTATATATTTATGTTGAACAGCGTTCTTAAGAAGCCGGGACCGATCGCATCAAAAATTCTATAACTTGATGACCAAAACACAAATGTTTATTCGCTTCATTGAGGAATGTTCTTTTGTCAGTGATAAAGATGCAAGCCTGGCATTTTTTGATGATTGTGTAGATAAAGTAAGTAACAGTATCTTTAATGGTGCCCTCATTTATTTTGTATGACTGCTATTAATGTTGTGAGTTATATTTTCTATTTATAGGTTTTAATGAAATCTAAATCAATGCAATTTTCATAATTAACCACTTACAATGGAAGTTGTAGTGGCCTGCTAGAATATCTTGCAGGAAGCTGGGCATGGTGGCCCACACCTGTAATCTCAATACTTGGGAGGCTGAGATAAGAGGATCACAGGTTCTAGGCCAGCCTCAGCAACTTAGCAAGACCCTGTTTCAAAATAAAAAATAAAATGGGGCTAGGGGTATATCTCAGAGGCAGAACATTCCCAATGTCCCCCCACCCACACACTCACACACACACACACACACACACACACACACACACACACAGTACATCTTGCAGGATTTTTCTAAATCATGAGGTTTATTTTAACACTCAGATCCCTAACCTTATCTATGCACTTATAGACTGGGAGTTTTTCCAAGCCTATGGACATCCAATTTAAACATACTTAATTTTCACCTCTTCTTTTGTTTGAGGTGGATATTTTATGTGTATAATTTCTACAGATGAGTTTACAGCTTAAATTAATTCTAGTAGCCAGGCGTGGTGGCGCACGCTTGTAATCCCAGTATTTGGAAGGCTAAGACAGGAGGATCGCAGGTTCACAGCCAGCCTCAGCTACTTAGTGAGGCTCTCAGCAACTTAGTGAAACCCTGTTTCAAAATAAAGAATAAAAAATAGGGCTGGGGGTATAGCTCGGAGGTAGAATGCCCCAGGGTTCAATCCCCAATACCACAAAAAAAAATTCTAGTATTTTAAAATTCATGTATGAAACTATCTATTCCCCCTTCAGTCCTAATATCATTAGGTAAAATAGAAGTAGGTGGCTGTCCATGCTGGATGGAGAGGAGATGGGAGAACAATGGCCCTAAATAGGGCAAGAAAGGAGGAGTAGCCTCGCATGACTGTCAAAGCCCAAGCCAGGCATAGAGAGCATCCATGCAGAGGCATGGCCTGGCATGGAGAGTCAGAGGACAAGCAGGGTAGAGAATGTCTGTGCTGAGAGGGACAGGCTGCTGGGGGTGTCAGAACTTAAACAGGGTGAGAAGAGTATCCAGATGAAGGTGAGGATAGCATGGTATGGGCACAGAAAATGGGGTATCAGAGTTTGATCTGGATGAGGGAGGTACCAGCATGGTGGGCATGGGATTAGGTCTGTAGGGGATTGTCAAAACCAAATTAGGGGGGACGGGCGTGGTGGCACACGCTTGTAATCCCAGTACTTTGGGAGGCGGAGACCGGAGGATCCGGGTTCGCGGCCAGCCTCAGCTCTCTCTCTCTGTCTCTCCCTGTCTCTCTCTCTCTCTACTTAGTGAGGCCCTCCGCAACTTCATGAGACCCGGTTTCAAAATAAAGTATAAAAAATAGGGCCGGGGGTGTAGTGCGGAGGTAGAACGCCCCTGCGTTTAATCCCCGGTACCGCAAAAAAAAAAAAAAACCAAATTAGGGTGAAGAAGTCATCTGCATGGAGGAAGGGTGGCAGTGGAGATGGGAGCATGTTACATATGGGGGAAGATTGATCAAATAAGTAAATATATTAAAAGTAACAAAATGTGTCACTGTCAGAAGAGGGAATACAGAAGTGGAGAAAACTAGAATGAACTCTGAAGTGTTTGAATGGAATTGGATATTTAGTGTGGTATTACTGGTTTTCAATGATAGATATAGAGATAAGTATAGATGTAAGTATATGTGTCTAAGTGTAGAGACACATATATTCTCTAGATACATTAACAGGACCTGGGAACAGCCACACCCCAATAACAGTGTATAACTGGTACATAGATTTTGGTTTCTAATTACCATTCTCCAGTAAAAGGTATGGGGACTCCTAAGAGAAATGGTTGGTCCCAGGTTTAGGACAAGTAAAATACAAGATGAATCTGAGCATGGTGGTGCACACCTGTAATCCTAGTACTTGGGAGTCTGAGACAGGAGAATCACAGGTTCAAGGCCAACCTCCACAACTTAGCGAGACCCTCAGCAATTTAGTGAGACCCTGTTTCAAAATAAGAAATAAAATAGGCTGGGGGTGTAGCTCTGAGGTAGAATGCCCCTGGGCTCAATCTCAGTAAAAAAAAAAAGCACAAGATGACCCCTAAAGTATCTTATATTAAAAGACAAGGAGTTAGCCGGGCGTGGTGGCGCACGCTTGGAATTCCAGTACTTTGGGAGGCGGAGACCGGAGGATCCGGATTCGCGGCCAGCCTCAGCTCCCTCGCTCTCTCTCTCCCTGTCTCTCTCTCTCTCTCTCTTTAGTGAGGCCCTCCGCAACTTCGTGAGACCCGGTTTCAAAATAAAGTATAAAAAATGGGGCCAGGGGCATAGCGCGGAGGTAGAACGCCCCTGTGTTCAATCCCTGGTACCACAAAAAAAAAAAAAAAAGACAAGGAGTTGCTCCAAAGATGATGGAGACATGACAAAATAACAGAGAAGCCAGATTGAGGGAATTCTCCCTGGCAAATCTGGGACAATTTGAGCATCAAGTATTACTAACAAATTAACTTATTGAATAAAATAGAAAACTCTGAGTCTTTGCAGATATCGCTTAGTCCATTGAAAGATGAAAAGCGGGGTCTTACTTAGTTTCAAAGTATCTCCTTACCTGGCAGACACCATTTTAAAATCAAGTGATCAAAGTAAACCTCAGTAATAATACAAATCAACATCATGTGTCCCTAATAGGTAGCAATGAGCATGAAACCTTAATTCTATAATATTCCTCCTGAAGATGCATAGCCTATAATCTTTTTTTTTTTTTTTGCGGTACCGGGGATTGAACCCAGGGGCGTTCTACCTCCGCGCTACACCCCCGGCCCTATTTTTTCTACTTTATTTTGAAACCAGGTCTCACGAGGTTGCGAAGGGCCTCGCTAAGTAGAAAGAGAGAGAGAGAGACAGGGAGAGAGAGAGAGAGAGAGCTGAGGCTGGCCGCGAACCCAGATCCTCCGGTTTCCGCCTCCCAAAGTACTGGGATTACAAGGGTGCACCACCATGCCCGGCATAGCCTATAATCTTAAGAAGATAACAGACAAACACAAATTGAGACATTCCTCAGGTACCTATTCTGTAATCCAAAAAGTGTCAAGGTTAAGAAAATAAAGGAAAGTTTGAGAAAATGTTCTAAAGTGAAGAAAATTTTTTAGCCAGGCTTGGTGATGCACACCTGCAATCCCAGTACTTAGGAGGCTGAGACAGGAAGATCATAGGTTCGAAGCCAGCCTCAGCAGCTTAGTGGCACACTCAGCAATTTAGCAAGACCCTGTTTCCAAATAACATAACATAACATGGCTTGGGGTATAGCTTGGAGGTAGAATGCCCCTAGGTTCAATCCCCAGTACCAAAATAAAATAAAATAGACCTAATTTTTTTTTTTTTTTTGCGGTACCGGGGATTGAACCCAGGGGCGTTCTACCTCCGCGCTACGCCCCCGGCCCTATTTTTTATACTTTATTTTGAAACCGGGTCTCATGAAGTTGCGGAGGGCCTCACTAAGTAGAGAGAGAGACAGAGACAGAGAGAG
>PVJS01055883.1:0-12517 GCA_004027185.1 Glis glis
TCTCTCTCTCTCTCTCTCTCTCTCTCTCTCTCTCTCTCTCTCTTTCTCTCTCCTTAGCGAGGCCCTCCACAACTTCATGAGACCCGGTTTCAAAATAAAGTATAAAAAGTAGGGCCGGGGGCGTAGCACGGAGGTAGAACGCCCCTGCGTTCAATCCCCGGTACCGCAAAAAACAAAGAAACAAACAAACTAAGTTGTTGAGGCTGGTCTCAAATCTGTGATTCTACTGCCTTAGCCTCCAAAGTACTGAGATTACAAGTGTGTGCCACCATGCCTGGCATTATACTACTTTTTATTCAATTGTCCTAGATTTAAAACTATAAAGATAAAAATGTATTGAAAAATTCTAGTGATATTAGTTTTCATAGAAAGACTAGAAGGCTATAAGCATATATGTGTGCATGTTGTATGTATGTGTATTTATGTTCACATGTGTATGCACTATTTGTATGTGTGTGTGTATACACACACATACCTACCTCACAATTATTCATGCCTAAATGCAGATTCAAATGTTTCAACAGTTAATGGTGTAATAAATAGATACATTTCTCTTTGGAGAAAAGGTTTGCATCAAATTGTTTTCATGTGTTTTATTTATACTGCATGTTGGTTACGATACTTTATAATTTATCTTTTAAAGTCTTAATATTTAATTAATTATTTTTCTTGCCCCTAGAGGCATTTTAAAAACTTATGTTTTGAGGGTTTTTTTTTAATTTAGGTGAATATGTGTTTGTGTGTGCAATGAGAGAGATTTACTTTAAAATATTCAGTTAGAGTGATCATTTTAAATATAAGGATGAACATTCCACTTCTTTTTGGATAAATAAAGCAAATTATAAAGTGTTCTACTGTTATATTAGCTCCCTTATTTAAGTGATGCAGATTTATTTTAATATAAAACAAACATTACAATGATATTTGTAGCTATTGATGTTATTCTTCAAAATGTATCCATTACTGCTGTGTCTTAAGTTCTCCCTCTTTTAATTCTAGTGCCATATAATTAGAATTTATCAAGTTAAATAGAAAAGTGTTTTATACTTTATCTACAGTTATGAGCATAAATGGTTTTCACAAAATACACTAGGGTTTTCATATAGGTGAATAAAACTTTGGTGTTTAAAGTGTTCTTCTAAATGTCTATTTTACATAAAAATTTTATTTTATTTAATTGACTGGCTTACAGAAATAGGATATATTTTTCATCAGTCAATAAAATTCCTGCCAACTTATGGTGATCTCATCAATGCATAATAGCTTGGCTGATATACTTTATGTTTTCTGGTCTCTGTGTATCATTTCCAGTTAGAATCCTCAGGAGCCTCTGTTCCTTTCCATTAGTTGAAATATCAAATCTGACAATGACAAGTTGACTCCCTCACAGAGTCTAAGCACCACATTTAGATCCCGCTCTCCCATGTAACTATCTATTTCCCTTCCAAATGAACAATCTGCCTTTTATTTCATTTAGTCTTTCCTTACTAACCTTAGCCATATTATTTTAAAGACATAAGTTTGGTGAATTTAGGGGCTAATAATGAAAATGCATTCTTTCACTTTTACATCTGAGCCAACCAACTATAATAGCTACCATTTCTTTTTATTATTCAGGAAGTATAATATGTCTTTTGGTATGTTTGGTCTTATTATTATTTGACTAAAGATTCCCTTACTAAAAATGCTTTCCCACCTCATTACATTCTGTCCACCCCTAAAATATAAGACAAATGAATCAAATACATGGTATTTTAGAATGATCAATGCTATCGAGAAACACAAGTTAAGAAGTGGCATTGAAGATGTATGGGCGTAGATGGGGAAAGTTGCAAATTTCAATAGTATTAGTTTCCTTTAGCTGCTATGATAAATAGCAATATACTTAGTGTCTTAAAACAACAGAACGGCATTCTCTCACAGGTCTGGGGGCCAAAAGTCCAAAATCAAAGTCCCTGTAGGGGCTCTGTGGGAGAATCATTCCAAGTCTAAGCCTCCAGTGGTGCTGGCCCTCCTTCTGGCCGCATCTCTCCAGTCTTTTCTCTGTCTTCACATTGCCTTATCTTGTGTATCTCTTCTTTTATCTTAAACACCCCTTTGCCTTTCCCTTACAAGGACACTTGTCACTGGAGTTTGGACCCCCCTGAATAATCAAGGATCATCTTGTCTCATGATGTGAAATAAGGTAAGATTCACAGACTCTAGGATATGATGTGGCTGTCTTTTCAGGGACCAGTTTTCAGACTATCACAATGATAAAACCCAACTGGGTTATGCTGATCTGAGAGGAAAGTCATGCTTATTCTATGCAATAGAAAATAATGGATCTTAAGATATACTGTTTTACCGAACTCTATAGAAATAAAAGTTTATGTCTTTGCTATTTAATTAATTGGGTGATTGGAAATAATAATGAAAAGTGTGTATGCCAATGTAAACACTGAGAAATAGTCTGTCTGGTCACTATTATTTATTAGTTTCTTAGGTGGAGAGCTATCCAGGAATCATTAGCATTGCAACTAGCAGACAGCTTTAGACCAAGACTTTATAGCACCATTATATAGGAGGGGCCAGGCTAAATCTACTAGGAAGTCTTCAAATAAAGATGTACACAAATGGCATTTTTAGATACTCTACTATGGCAATTCACATTATAATTGATTGCAAAGTACTTTCTAGGAAAACCTAACACAAAAAGATCTTACATTTTAGGGAAGAGTCAGAGTATAAATAACTATGTACAATTAAACTACAATAGGAATAGTGATATATTTAAGGTAACTCACTATACAATATGGATGTGCCCTGAGAATGTTTCAAGTGAAGGAAACAACACAAAAGTTAAGTACAATGCTTAGGGGTGCTGAAGATTATATAGTGGAGATGATTGAAGAAGGAAAAGTAGTAGAATTAGGAAAGGCTGTGAATTCCTTGCCAATGATTTTGGGTCTTCTCTCTAGGATCGGTAGTTCTCGGGGTGCATTTTTTTTCACAAATCACAAATTCAGCAGAAGACTGTGCCAAGGGTATGACTCTTCAGGGAAGCAAGGCTCCTTAAATAAGCCTAAGTGATAAAACTGAGTTTAAATGCAAATGTAGCTTCAAAGAAGTAACATAGGTGCACTTTCTTCCTCCTTCCCAAACAGAGAGAAATGATAGCCCTGTGTTGCTGATCAAAATTCTTGGTTCTGATCACTTTCATATAAATTCCAGACAATTTCCCATTAATGGCTCAGACCCTAGAATTGTACAGCTTTGTATAATTTTTTGGACTAAGATTCCTGACTGTGCCAAAACATTAAAACTGGACATTCAAGTCTATCAGACGTTTTACATATTATTTCCTCAAGTCCTCCTCTGATGAAGTGACCCTAACTGCTGTTAGGGATATGGGGTGACGACCATTCTAACTGCTTCAAGCTGGTAGGTCAGAATATTGCAGTTAGGTTCTTAGGGGATGGATGATCTAGAGGACTGTGGGAAAAGGAATCCTTCATATGAGGTTTTGTTCTCATAACTATCTCTAGCTGGAGGTCTGAAGATGCTTAGTTATCTTGGTTCAAAGTCATTCATGGTGATTTAGTGAGCATCTACATGAAAAACTGGTACAATAGTACATTATACAATAATCTAGATACCTTGCCATAATGTTTTTTTTCCATAACTCTTTACCTTGGACCATCCCCTGTTAACATTTTAAATTGGAGGCCAGGTAGTCAACCCATTTGTAATAGACAATGAGTCATTATATATAACATTGTGAAAAGTCCTTGTAGCACAAACTCTGAAAAAAAAAGCATGTTGTTTTTAACTTAGCTTAAACAGGATTTTGTCTCTAGGATTTGAACAGGACTCAGATGCTCCAGGAGTTTATAGACATAGGACTCTTCACTTTTTGTAGTGCCTGATGGTCCTGGACCTGTAAAACTTCAAGAACAAAAGACAGATTTAACTTTATAGCATCTTATAAGGACTTAACTGGTGGGACGTTTTGGACTTTCGTGTCATATCTTATTTTTTCTGTGAGTTTAAAGGTAGAAGTACTATATAAATGGCTTCAATATAGCTCATTTTTTGTTACCCCTGAAATGGCACATTTGCCACTGTTTATACTGTTCTGCTGGGTGTTTAAGACCAAGCAAGTAGCTCTATGTTTGGAAAACATAAGTTTTTTTAATGTGATTTTGCTGTCAGTCAAGGCTCCTCAGGATTACTTCTAGGGACTTGGTGAGGCTTTACCTGTAGCAGTTATACCATTTACCAGGAAGGGTAATGCTCTTTCTGACCATTTGGCTTCCCTTGAAGGGTAGAGGACATTTTTCTCTCTGATGACCCTGCTTTTTGCAGAATATGTGCTGATGGCTCCCAGTCTCTGGGGCTTTCATGATCCCCCTGCTTGGGGAGGGGAGTCAGATGACTTACCATTACCCTCTGGGTCCTATTTGACCTTGGAGGGTGAGGGCTAAAATATTGGCTGTTCTTTTATAGCTCTTTTATTTCCCAATTGTTCTCTAAGTCTCAGTTGTTGAACACCCAGAAGGTCAGTTTCACCAATCCTTTTAAGCTGTCTTGCAAGTGATGGCTATTATCTCAAAACACTGTTTGGGTGTTGTACTTCTGTTAAATGTTAACAAATAACAGTTATATAATTTTGTAAGAAAAACACAAAATGGAATTATTAGAAACAAAACAAATCTCATTTCTATGTCTGCATAAAGAAGATAGTCATAATGCAATTAGGAATATATAAATATAAACCTGAAAAGGATTTTACTATTTCCAGTTTTGTTTGGATGCTATTACTTCAGTGAAGTGTTTTCTTAAGTTTTGTATTTAAGAAGTCGAGGAACACAAATACCTGAAATATTATTGTCAATTGACAGTAGGAAACACAGGAAATTGTCTTAATAAAATGTAAAAGTTGTGCTCTATAGGCTTGTTTTTGTAAAATTTTGCCAAAAGCACATAAATATCTTCAGAAAACCAAATTGTTTCAAACATAGAATCAATGCATTTAATGTCTTTTAGAAAACCCTTTAAATAAATCCTTTTAATTCTAAACAGCTTCACAAAATTTCTTTCATAACTTTCACACTTTAAAAATTATTTGCAACTTCCTCAAACCCTCTGTGACTTGCTTAACATTTTGATTTTTGTTTTCTTCTTTCCTTTCCCCTATGGAATAACTCAGTTATTTTGAACAAAGATCTTGGTATACAAAATTGTTTTCCACCTAAAAGCAGTTCCCTCTTTCTTTTAACTTTCTTCATTATACTATCTCCTCATGCCTATAAATATCTCCTTTTCTGGGAGGGGGAGCTCTGGTGGAATGGCAAATATTCATTTGTCAGTGTGGCCAGAAGGGCCACATCTGATTTACCTTGCTGGCATAGCTTTAGATTTTTCCTTAACACAAACTTTAGATCCATTACTTTCCTGCTGCAAAACAGATGTTTGTATTTACCTCTGGTGGCTATTTTCTCTGTCTTTTAATCTATACTACCCAACTCAGGCACAGAAAAAGACTAGGCATTTTTCTTTAAGGGTCAGTGGATCCCCAGTTCTGTAAGATACAATCTAAGAGGGTGCTAGTGGCCTTGGCAGATGGGCAGTCTCCCATCTGAAAGACAGAGAAAAAAACATCCTTTTAGTTCTCTCACTATACAATTGCCTGGAAGCATGCTTTTTGGGTTCTGAACCTGAATTCCATCCATGCATGGCCATGGGTGGCACCTGTCTACTGGATTTATCCCTGCTTATCAGCAAGATGTAGATCTGGCACCTATTTATGATTACCAAACTCCTGCACATGAGTCTGTGGTGGTTGCTAGTGAGCCATGAAGCTAGCACCTATTTACCACTGCAAGACACACCCACACATGCATCTGTCTGTGCTGGTGGCTAGTGAGGTATGTAGCCAACACCAATTTCCGACCACCAATTATATATTTACCAGTAGTAGCTGCAGCATGTATTGCTGCCTGCCTGTGACTTCCCTTTGTTGCCAAAGGTAAGTGTCGTTCGTCTGTGTTTAGTTTTTTTAGGATGATGGTCAGTAAGGGAATGAAACTCAGGATGTATAGATCATCTCTTGGCATCATTATATTTCCAGCATCTGGACCAATAAAATTTGTACCCTTTGTTCTAGAAGGTTTGAAAATCTCCATTCAGCTCTATCACCTAGAGATTGTTAAAGGGTATTTTATTGGTCTGATCATTGTCTCCAAATTTTTAGGGTGCTCAGGTAAAAGAATGGATAGTTGTTCCCATCAAAGCAATGCATACCAAATTACACTTTGACCTGAACCCTGATTTCCAGCAATCTCTGTTGTGTTTTAGTAAAGACTCAAAAACAAAGCCATTCCACAATATTGTTTTCATATATACCAACAATTTAGAAACTCATTTAATGGACCCCAATGTTATTGTAGATCCTAAGAAACCAAGAACATTTTAAAGCATTAATTACATTTTGTATTAACCCATACAATTTAATAATTAAATGATAGATTACCCCCTGAAAATCAAGACATCAGATAAAAATCATTAGTGTCTTAAAACATTTTTACTGTCAGAAAAAACTTTGAAAGCAATGAACATTGTATTTGAAAATATCCTACAGTGGTAAACATAATCTTGATTGACTATTTACCTAGGATAAAACACGTGTTAATAATTTTAAGGACATTCTTACTTTAATTTCATAGACAAATCTTAAATTTACTGTTGTTAGACTTAAGTCATGTGAATAAGAGGCATTTGATTTTATATTTTTTTAATTTTAAAATCACTCATTTATTAATATGCCAATTTTTGGTGTTATGTAGTCAATATACAGACACATTACACACATAGCACAGCAAATAACATCAACAGATAGGAGACAAGAGAGCTACAGATATTTCTAACCAGAGTGAAGCCGTATCTAGAGCTTCTAGAAGCCAAAACATTTCCTGTCATGGATTTTATTTTATGACATAAGCATGAGGAAAATTTGTACAGTTGGCCATGTTTTGGCAGTCTGCTGGTCATGGGTGACAGTGAATCAAACTGATTCAGGTGGCCACGTGGTCTCCCCATGTCAGCCAAACACACCAGTCACCCCCATTGTGCATCCCTTTTCATAGGATACCAAACAGAATTAACCCTTGGATAGCTGCTGAATAAAGATGGCAGGAAAAAACAAAAAGACAGAGATTCAGAAAGCCTCTCGTTAGACAAAACAAAAATAAATCAGAACAGAAAAAATATGCGTGTAAATCCAGGTGAATTTGTAAAATCCATGAGCTCAAAGAATGAAATGGTCATAGTTTTACTATAGTAAAAAGCTATATTCTACTGTAAATTTGTATAGGTGCTTGCTTAGGAAGACTCTTGTGCTTTTCTTTTTGCCAGAGGGGAGTTAGAATACAGAGCTCTAAAATCTTAGAATTGGCTTTCAGTGTGTAAGAGAACGAACCGCATTTGAAAATAGAATTATCTTACAGGCCTTTACAAGAAACATTTAAACATAAGTGTCTATTTATCCAGGGCAGAAGTTCTTCTTGAGTTTGACAAGTAGCATCAGAGGTCAAGGTGTGAGATGTTATTAGTCACACGGTGGAAGGGGTAGTTCACCCCTCTCAGAGTCAGCAGGAAGGTAGGCCCAGAAGAGTGCCTTTAAAGCAGATACCTCCCTTCTCACGCACATTAAATTTGGGGTGGTGCAGAGTTTTTCTTTGTTCTTTTTTACACTACACCATGTGGGCTGGGGTTCTATAATGCCCTCCTCATAGCCAGAAACTGGTCAATGGTAGCTATCCCAAGTTTTTAGAGAGTCCAGGTGAGCCAAGCAACTGTTCTTTCCCTCAGTTCTGACTAGCTTTCTAAGCAAGGTAAGCTGAGCTTAAAAAAAAATGCTGCCACAGCTGTCCATTCAAATGCAAGTTAGCTAAATTAGAAATGGCTTTCTGGCTGCTGCAGGGACCAGAACTGGGGTCATTGCCTTGGGGTTCCCGCCCAGATATCAATAGTGGACCTGCACATGATCTGACCCCTTCCCAAGGTTGCATCTGCATGCCAGACATGGAGAAAATCCCTTGTTTTGTTTGTGGGTCTGTGGATTGCCCAGTCTAATTCCTGTGTGGGTGTGCTTGCCTCAGCTCTCAGCATCACAAACAAGGAATCAGGGTGTGCCATGATCTTTATGCAGACTGCTCCCCTCCCCACTGTGGCATCAATGCATTAGCTGTCAGGGCAATGGCTTTGCTCTCCATGTATGGGTGTTTTGGTGCTTCCAGTGCAGTGGTAGAATAATGTAATCCCAGCGTCATCCATGACCTTTTAGCCAGACCGAAACTCAATGCCAGCAGCTATTGCTGCAGTGGCAGCAGCGATGGTGATGGCTTCCTCCTCTGTCCACTTGCTTTGTTTCCCCTCTTACACACATGGGTACTGTTGTACCCCATGTGTAGGACAAAGGGTCTGAGACCAGACTCAGTTAAGGCAGGAAGCATTTATTACCACATGGCTACCACTCTCCAGCAGGTCAAAATGGCAGCCTCTTGTACAGTTCACCATTTCCTTTTATAGAGAGCAAGCAGAGTTAGTGGGGTATGCTCTAAATCAGCCAATCATAGTAAATTTTCCTCATTTAGAAGCAAGGGGGTAGGTCTAGGAGCATGGGCTGAGCACACAGGTGAGGGTTGGTTTGGGTGGTAAGGGCAGGAACTGGTTTCTCAGACGTTGTCCTAGAGGAGATAAGGGCAGAAACTGGTTTCATCCTTGGGGAACTGGCTTTGTCCTTGGGGCAGTAAGGGCAGGGAGTTTAATTTTAGAGTAAAAAAGAGGCTAAAAAATTACCTTTAGGGCATGTTATCACAGGTACTCCAGCTGATGTGCCTTGCTGGCTCTTATTTTAAGAGGTACAACACAGATTAAGTCTAACTGTAAGTCACGTGGAATCAAACTGCCTGATCTGAGCCATAAGAACATATGGCAGAAGCCCCAGAAGGAAAAAGATTTTTTTCACTTACCCTTCTATCTTTCCCAGCCAATGCACCATGACTGAAATGGTAGTGTCTCCTCTTATAGGGTTCTTGTCCAGTGGATTTTGATGAATGACATCCAAGGACTAATGAAGTGCATAGAAATATGAAAGTTTATTTTACATCAGGGAAAGATAGAAGACAAAAACAGCCCCCCACGGGGGGAGGGGTCTCTGAAGAAAGTACCCACCGAAGCTTTTGGGTGGTGGGCTTTTAAACCTTACTGAGGTTCCCTAACTGCTGTTTTATGATTGGTAAGAATTGGGTTTTGGGGAACCAATGCCTTTTGCCCAACTTCAATCCATAATTTGAATTGTTAGCTTGTGGGCTGGTTGGCCCTGATCTCCTGGCACCCACCTGATCTGGTCTCTCACCTCCCTGATCACCCCCCACCTCACAGAAGGTGATGCAGATGACCTTTTTAATTCCTCCTGTTCCCAGATCCTCTGCCTCAATAATATTCTCCAGGTCCATTCCAGCACTTGACATAATTTTGTTCTTCTTCTTTGCTGAGTAAAATTCCATTGTGTATATATCCCATAATTTTGTAATCCATTCATCTGTTTATGGATACCTACGTTGGTTCCATAATTTGACTATTATTAATCATCCTGCTATAAACATGGATATGCATGGATCACTATAATATTCTGATTTCAGTCCTTTTGGAAAGATACCCAGGAGTGGTATAGCTGGATCATATGGTAGGTCCATTTCCAATTTTCTGAGGAATATCCACGCTAATCTCCATACCGGCTGTACTAATTTGCAATTTCACCAACAGTGTAGAAGAGTTCCTATTTCTCCACATCCTCACCAGCATTTATTATTGTTTGAATTCTTGATGATTTCCACTCTAATTGGAGTTAGATGAAATCTCAGTATAGTTTTGGTTTGCATCTCCCTGATTGCTAATGATGTTGAACATTTTTTCATGTATATAATGGCAATTTGTATTTCTTCTTTTGTGACATGTCTATTTACTTCATTTGCCCATTTCTTGATTGAGTTATTTTTTTTAGTGTTAAGCCTTTTAATTAATTTGTATATTAGTCCTTTATCAGAGAAATAACTGGAAAAGATCTCTCATTCTGTAGTTTTCTCTTTAGACTTTTGATGGTTTCATTTGATGAGCATAAACTTTTAGTTTAATGACATCCCATTTATTAATTCTTGTTTTAATTTCCTGAGCTTTAGAAGTCTTATTGAGGAAGTTTCTATCTGTGCCTATCTGTTGGACCTATGCCCTCCTCAAGTAATTTTGAAAGAGATGGATTCCTTCCAAGCTCCTTCTATGAGCCCAATACCACTTTAATACCAAAACCAAATAAAGGTCACTCAAGAAAAGAAAATTACAGACCAATATCCTTGATGAACATAGATGCAAAAATTCTAAACACAATACTAGTGATATGCATTCAAAACTGTATCAAGAAAATTGTACACCATGACCAAGTTGGTTTCATTCCAGGGATGCAAGGATGGTTCAATATATGCAAATCAATACATGTCATTCACAACATAAATAGAACTAAGGACAAACATCACATGATCATCTCAATAGATCCTGAAAAAGCATTTGACAAACACCAACACCCATTCATGTTAAAACACTATGGAAAATCAGAATAGAAGGAACGTACCTCAACATCATTAAGGCAATATACAAAAAAAACCCAAAGGAAACATTGTATTGAATGGGGAAAATCTGCAGGAATTCACTTTACAATCAGGAACAAGACAAGGATGCCCACTATCACCACTCCTATTCAATATAGTACTGGAGACTATTGCCAATGCGATAAAGCAAGAGAAGGATATCAAAGGAATTCAAATAGGAAATGAAGAACTGAAATTATCTCTATTTGCAGAAGACATGATCCTATACTAAGAAGACCCAAAAAAACTCTACCAAAAGACTTCTAGAGCTGGTTAACAAATTTAGCAAAGTATCAGGATATAAAATCAATCTAAAAAAAATCAGTAGCTTTTCTAGATGTCAACCATGAATCCGCTGAAAAAGAAATCCAGAAAATAATTCCACTCACATTAAGCTCATATACAATAAAATACCTAGGAATAAATCTAACCAAGGAGGTCAAAGACCTTTACAATGAAAATTATAAAACATTAAAGAAAGAAATTGAAGAAGGTCTTATAAAATGGAAAGATCTCCTTTGCTCTTGGATATTCAGAATAAATATTATCAAAATGGCCATTCTACCAAAAGTGATCAACAGAGTCAATGCAATCCCTATCAAAATACCAATGTCATTCTTCACAGACTGAAAAATCAGTTCTAAATTTCATAAGGAGAAACAAAATACCCAGAATAGCCTAAGCAATTGGGTAATGTTTTATATTCTGAAATTTTGTTTTTCCTGCATTTTCATTTTACATTTTCTTTCTTTTATAAAATGATGCTGATAATCATAAATGGAAATTTTTACACTTGATGAAATAATATGTTAAAATACTATATTTGTTCCTTAGTTAATATGTGCATTTATGTATAAAATATTTTATATTTTAAATTTGGGGCTCCATAAGGCCCCACATTGCTCCAGGTGATTAAAAAGATGGCAAGAATTTTAAAAAGAACTAATCAATATTTGATGATTTGTCTTACAGAAAGCTTTGACTGAGGTATGGAGAATGGATAGGAGGCAAAAATGTAGCTTAGCAAACGAGTTAAAAGTTTATGATTATAGTTCAGGAAAGTAAAGTGTGCATTTAACTATGACAAGGGAATAAAGGAGGAGAGGAAAATGTAAATTTGAGCATAAAGTCCTGATTGATGATTTAGCAAAATAAACAATGGTTGGTGATAATTTAGGCATGAATCATAGGAAGAGGGAAGTGTTTAAGACCCTCTGTTTTCATTCAACTTTACATGTGTGGGTGGATGGAATCAGCATAATCTGAGATAGGAAGCAGAGGAGTAAGGAACCATTTAGGAAGGAGAGAAAGTAATGATTGTTTTGAAAGATTATAGCTGGTCTGTAAAACTACTCATAAAATACTTTAATATTAGAAAAAAAAATTCCCAGTTACAGAAAATACTGAAAAAATGTTTGAAAATCCCTTGAAAAAATCTTTTATCTAATATCAACACTGGACAGTGTTGACACAGCACATACATATATTCCAATTTTGTTAAAAGTAGATATTGACTCCTAAATATAAGCCTATGCTTTTAAACAGGATGCAATTAATTCTTGCACATGTGTGCTACATACTATACATATATGTGTACATACCATACAGAAACATAGTAGGGTAATATATATATATAACATTTTATATATAACATATATAATATTTTATAAAATAATATATATAACATATATGTATTATATATGAATGTTATGTATATGACTTTCTATCTTATAGTGGTGATGAAATATGATTTGCTTATGTATTGAAAAACTATAGTTCTCTATCCCCCTGTTTTCAGTTTCACTTTTTTTTTTTTTTTTTGCGGTACGGGG
>PVJS01055884.1:0-12517 GCA_004027185.1 Glis glis
CCCTCCCTCCCTCCCTCACTCACTCCTTCCCTCCCTCCCTCACTCCTTCCCTCCTTCCCTCTCTCTCTCTCTCTCTCTCCCTAGTGAGGCCCTCCGCAACTTCGTGAGACCCGGTTTCAAAATAAAGTATAAAAAAAATAGGGCCAGGGGTGTAGCGTGGAGGTAGAACGCCCCTGGGTTCAATCCCCGGTACCGCAAAAAAATAAATAAATAAATAAAAAATAGATCAATAGAAGCCAGGCATGGTGGCGCATGCCTATAATCCCAGTATTTGGGAGGCTGGGAGAGGAAAATCACAGGTTCAAAGATAGTCTCAGCAATTTAGTGAGACCCTCAGCAACTTAGTCAGACTCTGTATCAAAATAAAAAATACAGTGGGGCTGGGAGTGTAGCTCAGAGGTAGAATGCCCCTGGGTTGAATTCCTAGAATCTCACACACACACACACACACACACATGCACGTACACACACAAGATCAATAGATGTAATTTGGTCTTTTATTATTTTGTTTTGTTTTTGTGGTACCTGGGATGAAACTCAGGGGCATCCTTTAGTGAGGAAGGCCTCACTAAACTGAGACTGGCAGCGAACCTGTGATTCTCCTGTCTCAGCCTCCCAAGTACTGGGATTACAAGTGTGTGCCACCATGCCCGGCTGTAATTTGGTCTTTTAAATTAGGGGTACTATGTAAGGCAATGATGTGTCATAGATGCAGTATGTCTATTGCACTTCCCATGGAGATAAGTCACTCTGTTGTACCTATCTCTCTCTCTCTCTCTCTTTTTTGGGGGGGTTATCCAGGGGCATTCTACCTCACCCCAACCTTAATTTTTATTGTAAAACAGGGTCTTACTAAGTTGCTGAGGGCCTTGCTAAGTTGCTAAGGCTGGCCTCAAACCTGCAATCCTTCTGTCTCAGTCTCCCAAGTACTGAGATAACAGGCATGTGCCACCACACCTGGCTTCTTTTTAAACATTGAAAAGAAATAGAAAGGCTTCCTACTAACCTGAAAAACATAAGATGAACAAAGGCACTGGAACATATCGTAAATTTCTACTTGAGATAAATAAGTATATATATATTTGTGGTACTGGGGATTGAACCCAGGGGCATTCTACCTCTGAGCTACACCCCCAGCCCTATATTTTATTCTTTATTTTGAAATAGGGTCTCCCTAAGTTGCAGAGGGCCTCACTAAGTAGCTGAGGCTGGCTGTGAACCCGTGATCTTCCTGTCTCAGCCTCCCAGCTACTGGGATTATAAGCTTGCACCACCATGCTCAGCTCCAGCCCTATTTTTTTTAAATTTGAAACAGGGTCTCGCTAGGTTGATGAGAGACTCACCACTTGCTGAGGCTGTCCTTGATCCTGCAATCCTCCTGTCTCAGCCTCCCAAGTACAGGGATTACAGGTGTGTGCCACCATGCCTGGCAAAGTTAATATTTTTAAAAGTGTTTTGCTAACATTATGTTTTAATGTAAGTTTGCAATTAAACATAATTGGAAGCCGGGCATGGTGGTGCTGCTTGTAATCCCAGTACTTGGGAGACTGAGATAGGAGGATCGCAAGTTCAAGGCCAGCCTCAGCAACTTGGGGAGGCCCTTAACAACTTAGTGAGACCCTATTTCAAAATAAAATATAAGCTTGGCGTGGTAGCGCACGGTTGTAATCCCAGTATTTGGGAGACCGAGACCAGATGATCTGGGTTCGCAGCCAGCCTCAGCTACTTAGTGAGGCCCTCGGCAATTTAGTGAGACCCTGTTTCAAAATAAAGAATAAAAAGCCGGGCGTGGTGATGCATGCTTGTAATCCCAGTACTTGGGAGGCGGAGACTGGAGGATCCAGGTTCGCAGCCAGCCTCAGCTACTTAGTGAGGCCCTCCGCAACTTTGTGAGACCTGGTTTCAAAATAAAGGATAAAAAATAGGGCCGTGGGTGTAGCTTGGAGGTAGAACACCCCTGAGTTCAATCCCCGGTATTGCAAAAATAAAATAAAATAAAAATAGGTGCCCCTAGGTTCAATCCCCAGTACTGCAAAAAAAAAATAATAATAATAATAAAATATAAAAAGGACTGGGGATGTATCTCAGGGGAAAAGCATCTCTGGCGTCAATCTCCAGTACAAAACAAACAAACATAATTGGAATTGAAAACCCAGGAAATACTTAGATCTTTGGAAAACCCAAAAATATTTTTCTTAGATTTTTTGGGACAAAATTCATACCAATGTACTAACTCAAAAAACAGATTTCAGAGGAACTAGAGTACAGTATTTCAGACCAATGTACCAACTCAAAAAAACAGATTTCAGAGGAACTAGAGTACAGTATTTAACATCTTTATTACAAATCTACTTTGTCTTCCCTATTTCCTTGAGTGAAACATATGAATACAGCACTTGGATTTGTGCACGTGTGTGTGAATGTGTGTGTGTGTATGTGTGTGTGTGTGTACACTCCCTGAAGAACTACTTTTTTTTTAGATCAGTATTTTGGTGGTGAGGAAACCTTCTGAACTTCAGCATGATTACCGGTAACTCAAATTGGTCAAATGTTTATAGAAGAGCCACTTCAAATGTCATTTGTGCAAATATTCTTGAATGTACCATGTATAAATTAGAGTATCATAACTCAACGGTATGTCAATTCAATGAATTACTGCCTTTATAAGCAAAAGCACCATACATTAAAAAATAACAGAAATGTACCATGATGACTTGTTTTTTCAAGGTGACCTAAATAGTTGATATTCTTGCCCAAAGGATTCTGAACACATACAGTCACCCTGTAGTTACTTAGCAGTTGAAATCACAAGAATTTGAAGTTTTATATTCTTGCATCACACACAGTAGCATTTAGAAAATTTACGGTTTGTTTTCATCAGTGTACTTTTAAAAAGCAACTCATAGTTAAACTTTTCTATTTCAAGTAAAGCTTTAACTTACTTATTTTGTATACCTATTTATTATGTGCCCTTTATTGTTTCTACTTTAATAAAAATAATAAATTTAACGTTTCCCCTTGTTATTATCTTTATTTTTTAGAGGCTGTTTTAAAAAACTTACCACTTATTCACTGTCAAATTATGGGTTAAACATTTTGTTGGCAGGCTGGACATGGTGGTGGTGCATGCCTGTAGTTTCAGCTATTTGGGTGGCTGAGGCAGAGGAAGATGGCAAGTTCGAGGCCAGCTTGGGGAACTTAGCAAGACTGTCTCAAAATAAAAAGGGCTGAGGTGCATGTCAGTGGTGGAGTACTTGCTTAGCATGTGTGAGGCCCTGGGTTCAATTCCAGCACCCCCCTCCCCCAGTATTGTTGGCAGGACACAAGTTATATATTTAGAGTATAAGCTAGTTTAGATATATGGAGATTTGTTGTTCCAGCCTCTTCAGTAAATGAAAAACTGAAGTAAGATCTAGTTGGTATAACTGTGGATGAATTGGCAAAGAAAAGTCAATAGAACCTTCAAGCCCTTCTCTCTCTCTCTCTCTCTCTCTCTCTCTTTCTCTCTCTGCCTGTCTCTCTTGGTGGCACTGGGGATTGAACCTGGGGCCCAAGGACATTCTACCTCTGAGCTACACCCCCAGCCCTTTCTAGTTTTATTTTTTGAAATAGGGCCTCGCTAAGTTGCTAGGTTGGTCTTGAACCTTAGTTCTCTTGCCTTGCTCCTAAATACTGGAATTCAGGCATGCGCCACCACGCCCTGCTGGCTTTCTCCCTTTCTCTGATTCAGTCACAATGGCCTCTTTGCTATCCCTTGAGTACACCTACTCAAGATCCCCTACTTCACTACTGTTGTTCCCTCTGCTTGGAGCACTTCCCCCCATCCCCCATGGATATCACATCTTTGTTAGATTATTAATTTAGTAAGCCTTCCTTGACAACCTTATTTAAAATTGCCCCATTCCCAACACTTCTCTCTCTTTTTCTGTTTTATATACTGTATAGTGCTAATTATCATAGTTTATGTCCTTTTTTTTGTGGTACTAGGGATTGAACCCAGGAGCATTCTACCCCTGAGCTACATCCCCAGCCCTATTTTTTTATTCTTTATTTTGAAACAGGGTCTCTCTGAGTTGCGGAGGGCCTCACTAAGTAGCTGAGGCTAGCCATGAACCTGTGATCCTCCTGTCTCAGCCTCCCAAGTACTGGGATTACAAGTGTGGACTCTTACTGTGTTGTTTATTTATAGCAGGCATTCAAAAATTGTGTATCCCAAACAGGCATTCAAATAGTCCTTGTTGGAAAGGAATGAGGGAGTTTTTCAGATTTTTAAATTACATATACATAATTAGATATCTTGGGAATGAGACCCAAGTCTAAATATGAAATTCATTTATTTCTCATATAACATAGCCTGAAGGTAATGTTATACAGTATTTTTCAGTGTGCCTGAATTTTGGCTGTGACCATCACATTATGGCATCATGTCAGCACTCAGAAAGTTCCTATTGTTGCAAGGTAGCATCCCAGTCAGGACCAATTAGACCACCAAAGGTGTTAAATGAGAGTCTTTATTACTGGCCAGTAAGACTACACAGGCATGAGAGCCAAGTGCAGTACTTGACTGCCCTCCAGCGTTTTCTTATATAGGGTAAGACACAATACAAGTTCAGGGTGAAACTGAGGTTCCCATGGCAGGTTTCAGTGGCAGGGGGTGGGCAGCCTCTATGGTTCCCATAGTATTCGGGTGCGTCAAGCAAGCCAAGCATATCTTAAGTACAGAGGCAAGAATAGGCGGTTAGCAAGATAACAGTAACACAATAAGTTACAATATGTTATTACGACAATCCATTAACTATCCTGCCAATGTCCTGGTTTAATTTTTTCAAAGCCAACTTCCCTTTTTTAGGGTCAGGTTTGAGGTCATTCTGAGTAACAAATATGGAGTCACTCTAGCTAATAAGTTACTCTGGCTAACAAGCTCTAACTTGAGAGAGATAGAGAGAAAGAGAGAGAGAGAGAGAGAGAGAGGGAGCTGAGGCTGGCCGTGAACCCGGATCCTCCGGTCTCCGCCTCCCAAAGTACTGGGATTACAAGCATGTGCCACCACGCCCGGCTTCAAATGTATATGTTAAATAGGTAATTGGATGTATAAATTTGGGCCGGTGGTATGAAGTGAGTCATTGAAGGCAATGGGCACAGATAACATCACACAAGGAAAGAGTTGAGAGTCAGACCTGAGTGTAAGATTGATCCTTGGGGATGAACAACGTTTAAACACTGGGTAGAGAAGACGAGTCAAGAAAAGAGACTCATACATATGGTCAGATAAGGAGGAGAGAAACCAAGAGTACAGTGTTAAAGAAACCAAGGACAGCCTCAGAGAGAGTGCTCAACAGAAACCAGTGCTGCTAAGAAGTTATATAAGATGAGGACAGGAAATATCTTGGATTTAGCCTCGTGGAGGTAATTTTTAAACTTGGAAAGATCTGTGTTGGTGGATTAATGGGAGAGGAAGCCCAATTAATTTATTAAATGCTATGTAATATGCTGAATGGCAAATAAGACCATTAGGCTAATATTCATTTATAAAATATGCATGTATAATATCATGGAATAAGACAGTGTGTCACACATGAGGTATGAAATAGTATTCCCATAATTCAGATGAAACAACTAAGCCTTAGTTATTAATGTCACATAATTATTAAGTATTTAATGCCAATATTTGAACCTGTCCTCAACAAAATACTAATTCTCTAAGTGAAGACAATTATCGAGCAAGGAAATAATTACTTTTTCATTGATTTTTCACATAAGGTAAGACAGAATATATGACTATTGAATATTCTAGAATTTAAGCTTACTGATTTTTTTGGAATAAAACTTATTTATAAAAAATGTAAAATATACATGAAATTATAGAGAGTAGCATAGTTAATTATCACCAACATTTATGAACTCATGACTTTTCTTGTTTAATATAAACCCCCAGCTATCATCTCTCTTCTTCCCCTTCTACCCTCCTTCCTCAGCAGTTATTTCAAGGCAAATCCCAGACATAACTTTCTAAAATCAGTTTCATTTTTCCCTCAAAGTTTCCCATTGTGCCTTCTATACATGTCCTCAAATATCTGATTAAACTAATCTGATGGTTCAAATAGAAAACCAGGAAATAAAACTATATTTGAAAATTATGGGTTTTTTTTTGGTACATGGAATTGAACCCAGAGGCATCCTACCTCCAAGTTATACCCCCAGCCTTTAAAAGTTTTTTTATTTTTTTTTTTTTGCGGTACTGGGGATTGAACTCAGGGGCATTCTACCTTGAAGCTACATCCCCAGCCCTGTTTTTTTTTTTTTTAATTCTTTATTTTGAAACAGGGTCTCACTAAGTTGCAGAGGGCCTCACTAAGTAGCTGGGGCTGGCCGGGAACCCAGATCCTTCGGTCTCAGCCTCCCAAGTACTGGGATTACAAGTGTGTGCCAGCACGCCCGGCTAAAAATTTTGTTTTGAAACAGGGTCTCGCTAGGTTGCTGAGAGTCTTGGTAAGTTGCTGAGGCTGGACTTGAACCTGTGATCCTCCTGTCTCAGCCTCCCAAGTACTGGGGTTATAGGTGTGTGCCACCATGCTGGGCTCAAGTTATGTACATTTTGAAGTTACTTTTTCATATCCAAATGTGAAAGGACCCATTTAATGGATTAAAAGACAACAGGTGACTTAGTTGCACTAATGTTTCTTAGTTGCACTAATGTTTGGCTGCCTCTTTTCTGCCAGTTGTTTACTATATGGAATTATAAGAAAAATCTCATAAATTTCCACATGTAATAGTTTATTTAAAACATTTTAAAGACATGGCTTCAGTCGTTGTTTATAGAGGTCAAATAATGCAAATAATGAATGGGTTTGTATTTTTTCTGGAGAGGATCTCTACATCTTTTGGAGGTCATTTGTCTTTGGGCAGATGTTCTGTGAAGTCATGAATCTTCTGTGTGCTTTGTGTGACATCACAGTGTAAGTGAAGGACAACGGTGTTAGGCCAGCTGCCCAAGGCAGGGATGTTGATAGCACAAGTGACCAAATGCTCCCTCTCCTTGCTCTTTCTGAAGATGACAAACTCCATCTTTTTTCTAAAGTCCTGCTAAAGGTGGATATCTTTTTTCTTCAATTTTTAAAAAAATTCTTTGCTTCTTATAAAATAGTGTGAGTTTTTATGAGCTCAAGTTGATTTTATATTTATATACAAATACTGTATATTAATAGACATTGATGAATTGGTTGATGAATAGTCTGTATATATGCTAGATACTCAGGCAGTTTGGCTGTGAATTTGTCAGCTATTGAAAATAAATATTAATATTTTACATATTACTGTCTTTTTCAAAATTTGTTTGAGTTTAGAAGAAAGTTAATATATATATTTCAGAATTGATTTTCAGGTTGAGGTCTCTTTAGATAGTTAATTTTAAGGCTGGATGTGGTGGTGCACTCTTGTAATCCCTGTACTTGGGAGGCTGAGATAGGAGGATCATAGATTCCCAGTCAGCCCCAGCAACTTAGTGAGACTCTGTTTCAAAATAAAAAATAAAATAGGGTTGGGGATATAGTTTGGAGGTAGAATGCCCCTGGGTTCAATCCCCTGTGCCACAGGAAAAAAAATTAGTTTTATATATCTCAGAATTAATTTTCAGGTTGAGCTCTCTATAGCCCTAGGTTTTCCACATAAGGCTTTCATTTTTTAGTCTGTTTCTACCAACAGGTTTCAGGGGTCACCTAAAGGTTTGTTGATCAGAAGACAAATTAGGGGACAAGAACCCTGAGTTTAATGATGCTTAGACGCTTCCTGGCTTCCCCACCACCACCACAACCAGAGTAGTTATATTGTATTGCGGTAACTCTGGCGGACGATCTACTCCATGGTTCTTGCCACGGAAGGTCGCTGCACCAAGCAGCTTCCTGACAAAACAGTTTATGGTCCCCAGCCACAGATGGTCACTGCCCAGACAGCTTCCTGAAGTCTGTGGATCCTGCCACAGATGGTCACTGCGTCAAGCAGCTTCCTAACAATGGTCTTCTCGCACGAATCAACACGAAGTCTGATATGGTAATTTGCAAAATAGTTATATTTAATAATCGGGGGGTCGGGGAGGAGATAGAGATGGCAAATTCTCCCGTCCATCTGTAGCCAGCACCTTATTTTTATAGACACTTTAGACAAGGCATAATAAAAGTTAAACAAACAGAGATCAGCAATTATCTCAGGTTCCGGTAAGGATTAATCAAACAGGGATCAGCAATTATGTGACAAGCCTAGGGGAAGGAGGGATTGACCATTAGCACCTTGAAGATTACACCAGGTCCCTTGGAATGTGTCCATTTGCGGACAGATCCCACCCAGCCAAATACCATGTATCCAAACTGGGCTGGTCCAAGATGATAATCTCAGTGTGCTTCTAAGACAGGTCTCGGCCCTCAATAATATTGTATTTTTTAGGCATCTGCACTGTACTTTTTTTTTTTTTTTGCGGTACTGGGGATTGAACCCAGGGGCTATACCCCTGGCCCTATTTTTTATACTTTATTTTGAAACTGGGTCTCATGAAGTTTCGGAGGGCCTCACTAAGTAGAGAGAGAGAGAGAGAGAGAGAGAGAGAGCGAGAGAGCGAGCGAGCTGAGGCTGGCCGCGAACCTGGATCCTCCGGTCTCTGCCTCCCAAAGTACTGGGATTACAAGCATGCGCCACCACGCCCGGCCCTGCACTGTACTTTTGAAGAAAAGGTTCCCCATCAATGATCTACAAAACTTACCACTTTGATGAAATCTTATGTCCTGAGAGGGAATTCAGGGAACTATTCATCCAGAATAGAAATAGGAATAGCTTCCACTTTATGCGATGTTTTATTCAATATGTTTTGAATAGAAAGTAGATAGGAAAATATTATGATTGAGATAATAATATTCATGTCATAGGAATATGGTGAACATGATGACATTTCTTTTTTTTTTTTTGGTACTGGGGCTAGAACCCAGGGGCATTCTACATTCGAGCTACACCCCCAGCCCTATTTTTTTTAAGTTTTATTTTGAAACAGGGTCTCCCTAGGTTGATGAGAGTTTCACTCTTGCTGAGGTTGTCCTCAAATCTGTGATTCTCCCGTCTCAGCCTCCCAAGTACTGGGATTACAGGTGTGTGCCACCATGCCCGGCTAACATGATGACATTTCTAAAATTGTAGTTTAACAAGAAATATAAAAAATTGTATAAGAGTTTCTCATGTAGGATAATCCAAGTTTTGAAAATGTCATTATACAAAAAGCAATAAATAGAACTATGAACAGGTACAGAGGTCTTAACTTATGACAATAAACATCTTTGGGTTTTGGGGGGGGTACTGGGATTGAACCCAAGGGCATTCTGCCTTTGAGCTACACCCATCCCTTGTAATTTTTAAATTTTGAAATAGGGTCTTGCTAGTAGCTGGAGCTGGCCTCGAACCTGTGATTCTCCTGTCTCAGCCTCCCAAATACTGAGACTACAGGCATGTGCCACCATGCCTGGCTGAAAAAAAAATTTAATAGAATTAATGTGCAAAGTTAAGATTTAAAAATCTTCAAGCATGCAATATTACACCAATAAATTATGTCAGATAATTATCTTTTGTTTGACATTTATTTAGGACTAATTAATTTGTTCATTCATTTATTTTTTAACACATATTAGCTGAAAAATGATCTCTGCCCTCAAGAAAATTTATCTAGCGGGGCTGAAAAGAAAATTTAACAGAACAAGTGTCTTATAGCAAATAAGTTGCAGAGATAATGTATTGGATGTTCTGGAATGGAATGATGGTTGAGGGGTGAAATGCTGGGTCAGGTTTCATGGCAAGGGGGGCTTGAGCTGATGCTTGAAGGAAGCATGGGACTTTATAGACTGGGGTGGAACGTGAAGGATGGTAGGCAGAGGAATTGCTGGGAGCTTCCATTGTGAAGATCTGCTTACAAGAGGATGAGGGTTTTGCCAAGGGGAATAATAGGAGAACAGATTGGAGAAGGTTAGGGTGAGAAGGTAAAGAGACTTTGTTTTTGAAGACAGGTTTCTCAACTACCATAAGGTGGAAGTTGGTTGAAAATGTGTATTATATGCCTTTAGGGGTGCTATTGAAATCTCTGAAAAAGATGCTTCTACCTTCCCTTTCTGAGAGATTCTAATTTATCCCTTCCCTTGCTGCTCAGTTGAGAATGTCTGTAGTATAATGAAGGATGTTGTTAGTTGGCATGTGTTACACGTGTGAGCCTAGTGGAAGCTGAAGAAATGGAGGCTGCCGTAGGGAACAGGAAGTCGGTGAGGGATTTTTGTTGTTACTGTACACATGCTAAGCATGGGCTGTGCTACTGAGCTACACTCGCAGCAAGCACTCAGTAGGGGTTTTTGGACAGTCAGGTAATACATGCAAAGAAGGAAGCTTTGAGTAATTGTGTATTAGCCTTGGTGGAAGAGACTGAAGGCAGGGAGATGTGAAGAGTTGACTGAAATTGTCTAGAAACTGAGGAGGGAGAAAGAAGACGACTTCATATCTGACTCTGATGGTCGGAGATGTGGATGCCAGTAAAAAGCAAAGTGGACCAGGCAGTGTGCTAAGCATAATGGTATTGTTTCTATTTTACAAAAAATAAAATATAGAGAATAAATACAAATACAAGTTATATAAGTTTTAAATGGGAGCATTGGACTGTGAATTCAGGTGCATCTGAGTCTTAATTTGGCTCTAAGACAGTATGATGTAGCCAGGTGTGGTAGAACACACTTGAAATACCAGTACTTGGGAGGCTGAGACAGGAGGATCACAGGTTTGAGTCCAGCCTCAGCAATTTAGCAAGACCCTCAGCAACTCAGCGAGACCCATTTCAAAAGAAAAAAAATTTAAAAAGGGCTGGAGGTATAGGTCAGAAGTAGAATGCCCCTGGGTTTAATTCCCAGCATAAAAAACTAAACAAACAACCAAAAACACCTATGATTTAGATTGTGGGTTTCTAAGACAGTAATAAAAGGGTCAACTGGAATGGGGCTGGTTTTAAGGGTTAGATGAATTTGTTTTTGAGGTCTGATGTACTGCTAGGTTGTCCAGGAAACATTTGGCTTTAGAGGTTGAGTGTACAGTATTTGAAACTATGTGCATAGATGTGACAATTGATAAAGACTTCAAGGGATAAGATTAGAATTAAAAAAGAAAAAGAAGACAAAAGCGTGACTAAGTAAGATTTCCAGGTTAGAAAAAAATAGGATCAGTTATTGAAACGTCAGGGATGGAGTAGAAGGTTGTGAGGCAAAATAGGAAGTGTAGCATCACCAAATACAGCAAAAGACAGTGAGGACAGGGAGACAGATCACCTGCGCAAGTCTGTAGACTGTTCTTTTGAGATCTTGGAAAAAAGATCTCAAAAAGATCTTCTAGCACATAGTAGCTAGAAGGAGGAACAAAAGGGAAGCTTTCAAGATAAGGCAAACTGGGTAGCTTTCTTTATCTAGCTTTGAAGATAAAGAAAAAGAGCCAGTGGAAAGGGTAAATATTGAAATGCACGCGGAAGACCTTCTTCCTTAGAGGGAAAAAGTTCTTTTTTTTTTTTTTTTTTTTTTGTGGTACCGGGTATTCAACCCAGGGGCGTTCTACCTCTGAGCTACACCACCGGCCCTAGTTTTTATACTTTATTTTGAAACCGGGTCTCACGAAGTTGCAGAGGGCCTCACTAAGTAGCTGAGGCTGGCCACGAACCCGGATCCTCCGGTCTCAGCCTCCCAAGTACTGGGATTACAAGCGTGCGCCACCATGCCCCACAGGGAAAAAGTTCTTAATTTGAAAAATATTGAAAATAGTAAATAACAGGTCTGATAAACCACAAAAAGTTATATAAAGTAAGTCAAAGGACCTTCTTAAATCCTCCAATTTACAAACCCTTTCCTATTCTCTCCTGTTACTAGTTTGATGCAAGTCCTTTCCAACTTTTTCCTTTATTTATTTATTTATTCATTATTATTATTTTTTTTGCGGTACCGGGGATTGAACCCAGGGGCGTTCTACCTCCGCGCTACGCCCCCGGCCCTATTTTTTATACTTTATTTTGAGACCAGGTCTCACGAAGTTGCGGAGGGCCTCACAAAGAGAGAGAGAGAGAGAGAGAGAGAGATAGAGAGAGAGACAGGGAGAGAGAGAGAGAGACCGTGCACACGCGCGCGTGCGCGAGCTGAGGCTGGCCACGAATCCGGATCCTCCGGTCTCTGCCTCCCAAAGTACTGGGATTACAAGCGTGCGCCACCACGCCCGGCCTTTTTTCCTTTATTTAATCCTCTCTCTTTTCTGTCTTGCCCCCACTCCACATCTGTACCCACATATCACCTTTCATTAAATAAAAATGAAATGATGCAGCCAGGCATGGTGGTCCATACCTGTAATCCCAGTACTTGGGAGGCAGAGACAGGAGGATCACAGGTTTGAGGCCAGCCTCAGCAACTTAGCAAGACCCTCAGCAATCTAGTGAGAGCCTGTTTTTTTTTTTTTTTTTGAGGTACCGGGGATTGAA
>PVJS01055885.1:0-12515 GCA_004027185.1 Glis glis
GGGCGGTCCGGTACCCGGCGCACAAGGGGCCCGGCGAGGTGGCCGGGGGCTTCCGGGGTCGACATTTCTTAAAAAATCTACAAATGGACAAAAGGTATATGAAAAAGTGGTCACTATCACAAATCATGAGTGAAATGCAAATCAAAACCAAAATGAGATTTCACCTCACCTAGTAATAATGGCTGGCTATTATAAAAAGAGTAAAGATGATAAATGCTGGCCAGGATATGGAGAAAGGAGAGCCCTGTACAAACCCCTTTGATGGGAATGCAAGTTAGTAGAGCCATTGTGGAACAATAGTATGGAGGAACTATCATATGGTCCTGCTATTCAACTCTTGAAATCAGTATATTGAAGAAATATCTGCCCTCCCATATCTATTGCAGCATTATTCACAATGGCCAAGAAACAGAAACAACCAGAGTGTCAGTCAACCAATGAATAAAGAAAATATGCTGAATCTACACGATGGAACACGATTCATCCATTAAAAGACTGAGCTTCTATCATTTGCAGAAATATGGATGGGACTGGAATTTACTGTGTCAACTGAAATGATCTAGGCAAAGACAGAGAAGTATCATATGATCTCACTCATATGTGTAATCTAAAAAGTTGAACTTATGGAAGGTGAGAGTAGAATGGTTATTACCAGAGGTTGGGGGAATTGGGAAGAGGGTGGTATGTGGGACCATTGATCAATGGGTCCTAAGTTGCAGCTAGATAGGAGAAAGAAATTCTGAAGTTCTATTATTGCACACTATGGTGACTATTGATAACAATATTGTAGTTTACAATAGAAGAATTTTAAAAGTGCTCACCATAAGGAGATGAACTGATCAAATTATGCTATATGCATGTATGGATATGCCACAATGATATTCTCCAGTACAAAAAGAAATGATAAATCTCAAAGGAGATGTATATGTTTAATATGATTTAAACATTAAACAATGTGTACAAACATGTATGTATATATATATATATATATATATATATATATATATATATACCAAAGCTTAACCTAACTTCACTATTATGTACAATTTTTATGTTTTGACTTAACAGCTAAAAAGGAATACATCTTATTAAAATAAAAAAGAATTATCTCACTCATCCCATAAATTTGTACAATAAAATAAAATACTCAGTGAGAAATAAATAAAATTAATAAGTCCTACTTGAGAAAAATAACCATAAATAAGGAATAAATATTTGTGTTACACCACATTGCTTTAAAAGTACCAATATCAGCAGGTCAGCACAATCAAGTGTATGCTTACAAATACTGAAATGTGGAAGGCTCTTATTTAATAAAGCATGAAAATTAGACATGGATACATATTCCTGTGGGTAGGTTCAGTATTATGGAAAGGTCTCTGATGATTATAAATTAAAAATTTGAGTACTGTGAACTATATTAGCATATAGAATGTATGTTATCCTTATTGCTGACAGATATTGTCATGTTTTATTTTATCTGAATATTTAGAATCATTTCAAATAACTATTTGACTTGAGTGTATGCAATGATTTTTCAAATGTAATCAGGTATTGCTCCATAAGTAATCTTATATTGAGTGTTTGTATGATTTCTTAAGCATTACTTATTTGACACATTACCTGCCAGTTAATTAGACATCTTTCTCAGTCCAAATCATGAGCTGGTTTCTGATGATGGACCTGATGATGAGATTTCCAGGAAATAACTGTGTCCAAAAGTGGGAAGTGCAAGAGTTGGGTGAAAGTGCAGATAAAAATATTCCAGCAAAGCTAAGTGTGGTGGCACACACCTGTAATCCCAGCCCTTGGGAGGCTAAGACAGAAGGATCACAGGTTCTAGGCCTGCCTTCACAATTTAGTCAAACCCTCAGCAACTTATGGAGGAATTGTTTCAAAATAAAAAATAAAAAGAGCTGGGGGCATAGCACCCTTGACTCATACCCTGCCTGCAAAAGTAACATGAAGGCAATGCACATGCCCTGGAAAAACTGGTGTGAAATGGTGGAACTCTGCACTGTCTTCTTCTCTAGGACAGCCCCCAGCTCTTGCCCACGTATAAATATCAACACCCCAGACGAACAGGGTCCTGTCTCTCTCTTTCTGGATACAGGATACATTCTCCCTTTAATGCGTATCTGCTTTTCTAAATAAATCTGTCTTTGTCTCTGGAAAAAAAAATAGCTGCATTCTACGAATGTCTGGCAAACTTCCCACTTTAAAATGTTATTAAGAGCACCGACAAGATCTGAGAGGCACAGAACAAGGTCACTGTGCATCCTAAAATGTTCAAATCGAAATCTCAAAATCTCAAGGACAAACTACCCTTTGGAATGCGCTCTTGACCTCCTTGTTCCTCAGGCTGTAGATCACAGGGTTCAGCATGGGGATGACCATAGTATAGAACACAGAGGCAATTTTGTCAGTGTCCATGGAGTGACTGGAGCTGGGCTGTAAGTACATAAAGATAATAGTTCCATAAAATATGGAGACTGCAATGAAGTGGGAGGCACAGGTGGACAAAGCCTTCTGGTATCCTGCAGCTGAGCGCATCTTTAGGATGGCGATAAATATGAATACATAGGATACCAAGATAACTAGGAGGGCAAAAAGGACATTGAGACTGGCTACATAAACCAGAACCAGCTCATTCACATGTCTGTCAGAGGAAGAGAGAGCCATGACTGCTGGAGCATCACAGAAAAAGTGATGGACCACATTGGACTCACAGAAAGAGAGACTGAATGTTTCCCCAGCATGGATAGAGACATCCAGAAAGCCTGCAATATAGCAGCCTATGGTCAGACCCACGCACACCCTTGTCGTCATGGTGGTGGTGTAATGCAGGGGCTTGCACACTGCCGCATAGCGATCATAGGCCATTGTGGCCAAGAGGAAATTTTCCACAGTAGCAAAGCCTCCAAAAAAGAACATCTGAGTAGCACAGGCATTGTAGGAAATGACCTTGTCTCCAAAGAGCCCAGCCATGGCCTTGGGAGTAACAGCTGAAGAGTACACAATGTCCACCAGAGACAAATTACTGAGGAAAAAGTACATGGGAGTGTGGAGCCGAGAGTCAAGGAGAATCAAAACAACCATGCCCATGTTTCCAGCTACAGTAAAGCTGTAGATGAGCATGACCAGGATAAAGACAGGGACTTGTAGTTCTGGGGCATCTGTGAGACCGAGGAGGATGAACTCTGTCACCTCTGTCCTGTTCTCCATCCGTGTTATCTGGGAATCGGGAGATGTCCTGCAGCAAAGAGAAATAAAGCACAAGAGTGTGAATGCATGCTGTGGAACAGACATTGCGCTGATATTGAAATGTTTATATGCCATGCGTACCTTTTTATTGGAGAAATAATACATATTTCAAATCTTACTCCATGTAAACATGAGCTTAACCCAAAACTGAGTTCATTATCTATAGATTGACAAACTCTCATTGGAAATATCTTCTTAGATTATCTCCCCAGTTTTCAAATATTTTACAATTATAAGCTAATATTTGGTAAATTTTATGAATTATGATGACATTATGAACATGACCTGTAGCAAAAAAGAATATATATATATGTATATAATCTCAATTACTTTACAAATTGTTTTTCTTGTTCTAGTGAAAGTTTATACTTTTATGATTCACCTGGCAGGAGAGAGAGAGAGAGAGATATGCAGCTTCTGATGTAGAGTTTGGCTCTGCACACAGCTACAGGAACCAGTCCTACCATTTACCATCTATAAGCCATTGTTCCTAACCAAGTCTGCCAAACCTCATTTTCTCAATCTGCAAAATGAAGAAAGTAATGATATCTAACTCAAGATAAAGGCAATAGTAGACACTTCTTCAATAAGACCCCCCAAAGCTCAGGAAATTAAAAGAAGAATTAATAAATGGGATTGCATCAAATTGAAAAGCTTTTGTGCAACAAAGGAAACATCAACATTCTGAAGAGAAAGCCTACAGAATGGGAGGAAATCTTTGGCAGCTATTCCTCTGATAGAGGACTAATATCTAGTATATGTAAAGGACGTAAGAAACTTAACACTAAAAAAGAATGACCCAATAAAAATGGACAATTGAACTAAAAAGACACTTCAAAAAGATGAAATACAAATGGCCAATAAATATTTGAAAAAAATGTTCAACATCACTAGCAATCAGGGAGATGCAAATCAAAACTACACTGAGATTCCATCTAGCCCCAATGGCAATGGCAATCATCAAGAATTCAAACAACAATAAAGACTGGCAAGGATTTGGGGAAAAAGAAACCCTTGTACACTGTTGGTGGGACTGAAAATTAGTACAGCCCTATGCAGATCCCTGTGGACACTCATCAGAAGACTGGGAATGGAACCACCCTATGATCCTGCTATATCACTCCTGGGTATCTTTCCAGAGTAACTGAATTCCGAATACTGCAGTGATACATGCATATTCACATTTATAGCAGCACAATTCACAGTAGCCATAATGCAGACCCAGCCTAGGTGCCCATAAACAGATGAATGGATTACAAAATTGTGGTATATTGTACATGGGAATTTTACTCAGCCATCAAGAAGAACAAAATTATGATATTGGCAACAAAATGGCTGAAACTACAGAATATTATGCTAGTTGATATGATCCAGTTACAGATAGTAAAGGGTCAAATGTTTTATCTCATATGTAAAGGCTAGGTAGAAATTGGAATACTAGAGCGATTCCAAATAAAGGAGGAGGACCCCCAGTGGAGTGATGGAGTGGGTTGACAGGAGGGAGGTAGAGAGGAGGGAGACTTGATGAAAGAAACACTTCAAATGATGCCACGTATATATAGGAAATTATCAATGCCAATCTCAATATCCTGTATGAGGAAAGGGAAGGAGTGGGGTGGGATCTGAGTGAAACTCACCAAGGGCTGCATGCATGTGTGACCCTATCACACATGCATGTAGAATCTCTTCTACAATCAATGATGAGGCCTTTATATAGAAGTGAGTGTGTGTGTATTAGTTTTCAAATATTACCATTAAGGCAAATGAATATTCTGGAAGTTTGTGTTGCTCTACTCTTTTCCATCTTGGTTGAGGAAGATTCAAAATGTAAACCCAGTTTGGACCTAATCAGCAGCCTGTGCAAAACCACATTAATGCTGATGTGTATGCATGTGCTAGAAATAATGATGAAGTTATGAAGAAAATATTAGAATAAAATTCAGAACATGCTAATTCTCTAGGGTTCTTTCTGAAGTTTAAATAGGGACCATCTTACTCTTCTGTTTTGTCTATGATGTAAAATATAGTTCAACTAATATCTAGTGAAGAAGATGAGATTATCACCTCATCAGCTAGAGCACCATCAAGGTTATTGTTTTTGACTGATATTTTTTAAGTGAGCAAAACAATGTTTCCTAAGTATCACCAACCTGGTGGAATTTTTGATGTAACCCCCCAGATTAACCTCAGTTTTTAAGAAAAATATTCAAAACATATATTTCTGTGCTCCACAAAGCATAGTAAGTTTGGCTATCCCATTTTTTGCATGAATTACAGTTTTCTATAAAAGTGTATATTGAATATAGATGCTTACCTTGCTCCATGAAAATATGTAACAATCTTGAAGAGCAAGCTGGAAATCAGAAGTTCTGTCAGAGGTTAATGTATCAGTGATATTAGAGAATCTCTCTCTCAGATAGTGGTTAGTTGTTCCACAGTCTCTAATTGGAAGGAAACAATGGGAGGAGTATTAACATGACTCCGGTCCTGAATCTACCCTGCAATTGTTTCTAGGTCTTTGGAGGAGTCCCTTGCCTCCTTCTTAATTATAGAGTAAACATAATAAAACTACTGTCTCTATAAAGTACACAAAGTTGTGTTTGGAAATATGCTATAAGGGGAAGTCTATGAATTTACTCAGGAGTTATCATTTTCAAGTCACTCTAGATAATTTTTATCTTGAAGTGTTCTCTTAGCCACGTTGCAGGCTCATAGAGAATTCTAAAATCAGGGGAAGGGCTGTGTATGAAAAAACTATAATATTCAGATGAATAGAAGATGGTTGATGGGACTGTAATTGAAGTCTAGTTTCTCTAAAATGGAGTCACCAGGAATCATGCTGCATTTTAGAAGCTAATTTAGATGAACCTGGCATAAATTATGAAGACCCAGAACTCTCAGGGGACATTCCCCATGAGAGCATCTAAGTCCTCTTTCCTTTTTCTTAAGGAAGAGACAATTACATTGCCTGTGGGGGCCAATTTGGATATTTCTTCGTGTATAGTTCTAATAATTTCTGTTAAATATATCGCTATGTGATCACTACCCAAATCCCCTAGTTTCCCAAGCTTCTTTTCAGCCAACCTCTTCTCTCACTCAGTGCAATTCGCAAGTGTTGAACAATTCCGCCATCTAATCTTGCCTTAGAGAATGTCCTTAACAAGAATCTTAGAACATGTGATTTTTATGCATTTATTGCTGCATTATAGTCTCGTATCATAGTGTAGTTCATAGTGATTTTTCATTATGGTGTTGTTTACTTAACATAAGTTCAGTTGGGGTCCTTCCATTTCATTAGTCTGTCTGTAGTGGAATTTTCTGGATTATTGACATATTTTATAATGTCAACTTTACACATTAATTTCCTGAATCAGAAAAGTTTTTGTTAATTCCAGTGTTAGGTGATTAGAAATAAAGTTGACGTAAGCATGGGTTAATTTTTTTTTTTGAGTGTGTGTGAACATAGGATTTTTATTACATTAGTGAATTGGATTGCTTCATCCTATGTCTTTTTTTTTGCAGAACTGTGGATTGAACCCAGCGGCATGCTACCTCAAGACCTATTTTTTATTCTTTATTTTGAAACAAGGTCTCACTCAGTCGTGGAGGGCCTCACTAAGTAGCTGAGGCTAGCTGCAAAATTGTGATCCTCCTGTCTCAGTCTCCAAAGTACTGGGATTATAAGCATGTGCCACCACACCTGGCACAAATATGTTTAAAGTACTGGGATTACAAGCATGTGCCACCACACCTGGCACAAATATGTTTAATTGAAAAGAAACTCCTAATCTGTGTATGGAAGTGATTTTATTCCCAAGAGTAATGCATTCCAATTTCTTCATATCCTTAAGAAGGTTTCTGTGTTTATTTTTATTTTACTTTAATTTTTGCTGTTTCTCAAAGATGGTGCAAGTTTTCCCAAAAAAGTCTTAGTGTTTGTATTATTTAGGGTTCACTAGAGTAGCAGAACTCACAAGATGTATATATGGTTTAAGGGGGTTTATCAAATCAGCTTATAGTCCAAAGCAGTGTAGTCCCAAGTGGCTGCCTGCATGCAGAGAGCTGGGAGAACCAGCAACTGGTCAAGCTGTCCAAGACATGGAGTTTCAGAATCAGAGTGACTGATAATGCAGTCCCAGTCCAAGGTGGAAGGACCAGGAAACTCTCTGGAGAAATGATGGTGAATGTCCAGTTTAAAGAATTGACAGCTGATATCCCAGGCAAGAGCAGAAGTACTTTTATCAGGAATAACCACTCATAATTAAGGCAGTTTTCTCCTTCTTTTAATCCAGGTCCTGCACCTATCAGAACACTGCTGCCCACATTTGTGACAGGACTTCCTCTTCAATCTGCCATTACATTAGTAGATGATCTCATGCACGTACCCAAAGTCACACAATCTTAGGTGTTTCATAATCCAGTCAAGTTGACAATCCAGATTAACCATCACATGATTATATTATTTATTTATCATTTAATTTTATATTTTATATATGTATGGGGTACAGTGTAATATGCTAATACATTTATCAAAGTGTATCAAGCTTAGGACATTTAGGTTATCCATCATCTTATCTAAGATTTCTCCTCTTTTGTCTGGAGTCCCTTCTATGTCCCATTTCCTCCCTAGCTTCCACATATTGGTGAGAACATCCAACTTTTCACTTTTTGTGACTGACTAATCTCACTTAGCATAATGTTCTCCAATTATATCCATTTCCCTGCAAATGACATATTTTTTTTCCTTTATGGCTGAGTAAAATTTCTGTGTACATATCCCATAGTTTTGCAATCCATTCATCTGTTGATGGGTATCTTGGCTGGTTCCATAGTTTGGCAATCGTGAATTGTGCAGCTATAAACATAGATATGCAAGCCTTAGTCTGGTAGTTTGGTTTCCATTCTTTTGGGTAGATATCCGGAAGTTGTATTGCTGGGTCATATGGTAGGTTCATTCCCACTCTTCTGAGGCTCCTCCACACTGTTTTCCAAAGTGGTTACACTAATTTGCAATTCCACCAACAGTGTATTAGAGTTCCTACTTCTCCAAATCCTCACCAACATTTGTTATTATTTGTGTTTTTAATGATTGCCATTCTAATTGGGGTTAGGTGAAATCTCAGGGTAGTTTTGATTTGCATCTCTCTGATTGCTAATGATGTTGAACATTTTTTCATACATTCATTGTCCATTTGTATTTCTTCTTTTGTGAAGTATCTATTTAGTTTGCTTGCCCATTTTTTGATTGGGTTACTTGTTTTTTTGGCAGTGAGTTTCTTGAGTTCTCTATATATTCTAGATATTAGTCCTCTATCAAAGGAGTAGCTGGAAAAAAATCTTCTCCCATTCTTTTGGCTCTCTGTTGAGGTTTTTGATTGTTTCCTTTGTTGCACAGAATCTCTTCAGTTTAATGAAATCCCCTGTATCAATCTTAATTTTAATTTCTTGTGCCTTTGGGGTCTTGTTGACGAAGTTTTTACCCATGCCTATGTGTTGGAGTGTTGGTCCTATGCTCTCTTCAAGTAGCTGCAAGGTCTGTGGTCTAATTTCAAGGTCTTTGATCCATATTGAATTGACTTTTGTGCAGGGTGAGAAAGTGGGGCTTATTTTCATTTTTCTGCATATGGTTAACCAGTTTTGCTAGCACCATTTGTTGAAGAGGCTATCTTTTTTCCAGTGTATTTTTTTGGCCCCTTTGTAAAAAATCAATTGGCTGTAAGTATGTGAATTTGTTTCTGAATCTTCTATTTGGCTTCATTGGTCTATGTGTCTGCTTTTGTGCCAACACCATGGTTTTTTTGTTTTGTTTTGTTTTGTTTTTACTATGGCTCTGTAGTATAGTTTGAAGTGAGGTATTGTGAAGCCTCCTGCATGGTTCTTGTTGCTGAGGACTACTTTGGCTATTCTGGGGTTATTGGTGTTCCAAATGAATTTAAGGATTGATTTTTATATATCTGTGAAGAATGACCTTGGTATTTTAATGAGTATTGAATTGAATCTGTAGCTCACTTTTGGAAGAATGGCTATTTTGATGATATTTATTCTGCCTATCCAAGAGCTCATGCTAAAAACACTGCAGAGAATCAGAACAGAAGGAACATCATAAAGGCAATATACAATAGGTTCACAGCCAACATCATATTGAGTGGGGGAAAACTATGAGAGTTCCCTTTAAAAACAGGAACAAGACAAGGATGTCCACTGTCACCACTCCTTTTCAATATAGTACTTGAGACTCTTGCCAGAGCAATAAGGCAAGAGAAGGAAATCAAAGGAGTACAAATAGGAAAAGAAGAACTGAAACTATCTCTATTTTCAGATGGCATGATATTATACTTAGAAGAGTCAATAAATTCAACCAAAAGGCTTTTAGAACTGATCAACAAATTCAGCAAAGTGTCTAGATACAAAATCAATCTTAAACAATCAGAAGCTTTTCTGTATGCCAACCATAAACCCATTGAAAAAGAAATCCAGAAAACATTTGCACTCACAATACCTCCCAAAACAATAAAATACCTAGGAATAAACCTAACCATGGAGGTAAAAGTCCTCTGCAATGAAAATTATAAAACATTGAAGAAAATTTTAGAAGATGGAAGGACCTCACATAATGATTCTTTCAGTCCATGAACATGAGACTTCTTTCCATTATTTTTGTCTCCTTCAGTTTCTTTCATCAATGTTTTATAATTTTCATCATAGTGATCTTTCATCTCCTTGGCTAAATATATTCTTAAGTAATTTTGTAGCTATTGTGAATGGGATTGCTTTCTTTATTTCTATCTCAGATATTCTGGCCTTAGCATGTAACAATTTCACTGATTTTTGTATATTGATTCCAAATTCTGTCACTTTGCTGTATTTATCAGTTCTAACAGTTTGTTTTTGGGGGGAAGGGTTGAGTTTGAGGTTTTCTATATAGAACATTGATCGCATCATCTGTAATAATGTGGCCATGGGCATCCTTGTCTTGTTCTCAAGCAGAGAGTAAAAGCTTTCAGCATTTTGCCATCCAGTATAGTGTTAGTTTATTAAAATATATTTTATTATGTTGTAGTACATTCTTTATATACCCAATTTGCTGTTTTATTCATGAAGACATGTTAAATTTTATCATATTTATTGAGGTGATAATCTGTATTTTGTTCTTTATTTTGTAGATGTAGTGTATAACATCAATTGATTTTCATGTGTTGAACAATCCTTGCATTTCTGGGACAAATTCCACTTGATAATGGTAAATAAAATGTAAAACACAAAACTGTGAAACTACTAGAAGAAAATATAGGGCAAATGATTCAGGATGTTGAAATGTACAAGGATTTATTTGGACAAGATATCAAAAGAACAGGAAACAAAAATAAAAACAGAAAAGTGGGATTCCTTCAAACTAAACTGCATAGCCAAGGAAGTCATCAGCAGGTTAGAGACAACCTATAGAACAGGAGATAATTTTGCAAATTATACATCTGACAAGGCATTGATATCCAGAGTATATAAGGAACTCCAAAAATTTTAATAGCAAACAGACAAATGAACAAACAAACAAACTTAAAGAGAAGTAATGTGACTAAAAGTGGGCAATAGCACTAAATAGCCATTTCTCAAAAGATCTGCAAATGGACAACAGGTATATGAAAAAATGTTCAACATTTCAAATCATCAGGAAAATGCAAAGCAAAACCACAATGAGATATCACTTCACGCAGTAATAATGGCTGGCTAATATGAAAATACTAAAGATAACAAGTGCTGGCAAGGATGTGGAGAAAAGGGAGCCCTGAACAACCCCTATTGGTGAGAATGCAAGTTAGTAGAGCCATTGTGGAAAAATAGTATGGAGATGCCTTACAAAATAAAAATGGAACTATCATATGATCTTGCAATCCAACTCTTGGGTATATATCCAAAGGAAATGAAATCAGTATATTGAAGAAACATCTGCCCTCCCATATCCACTACAGCACTGTTCACAATGGCCAAGAAATAGAAACAACCAAAGTGTCCACCAGCTAATGAATAGACAAAGAAAACATGTTGCATATACTATTCAGCCATTAAAAGGCTAAATTCCTATCATTTACAACAATATGGATATAACTGGAATTCATTGTGTTAATTGAAATGATCCAGGCACAGATAGAGAAGTATCACATGATGTCACTCATATATGGAATCTAAAAAGTTGATCTCATAGGAGTTGAGAGTAGAATGGTCATTACTAAAGGCTGGGGGAGTTGGGAACAGGGAGAGATGTTGAAGGTTGATTATTGGGTTCTAAGCTGTAGTTAGATAGGAGCAAGAAGCTCTAAAGTGCTATTATTGCACAGTATGGTGACTATTGATAGCAGTATTGTACTTACATTAGAAGAAATAAATTTTAAAGTTTTCACCATAAAGAAATGAACTACATAAAGAATAGAAATGCATGCTTGTAATCCCAGTACTTGAGAGGTTGAGATAGGAGGATTGCAGGTTTGCAGCCAGCCTCAGCAATTTAGTGAGGCTCTCAGAAACCTAGCAAGACCCTATTTCTAAATAAAAAAAATTAAAAATATGACTGGGGGTGTAGCTCTTAGGTAGAATGTCCCTGAGTTCAATTCCCCAATCCCCCCCACAGAAATGAACTGATCAAATTATGTTATATGCATATATGGATATGCTATGGTGATACTTTCTGTATAACTCATATTCATTTATAAAAAAGAAATGATAAATGTTAAAGGAGATCAATTTGTTCTAACATTGTACTCTATATATGTTTAGATATACATATACATATGTATGTATACATATATGTAGATATATGTATGCATATATATATAAACATGCATATGTATACACATACATATCAATGCTTCACATTACATCATTAACAAGAATAATTTTTAAAAATTTTTTCAATTAAAAACAAATGAAATTTATATATAGAAAAAAGAATTATCACACTGTACCCCATAAATTTGTACAGTTTAAACAGCACTTAGTAAAAACAAATAAGTCCTACTCAAGAAAAACAAAACATAAAGATAGAAGCCAGGCATGGTGGTGCACGATTGTAATCCCAGTACTTGGGAGGCTGAGACAGGAGGATCCGGGTTTGCAGCCAGCCTCAGTTACTTAGTGAGGCCCTCTGCAACTTAGTGAGACCCTGTTTCAAAATAAAGAATAAAAAAATGGGGCTGGGGCTATAGCTTGGAGGTAGAATGCCCCTGGGTTCAATCCCCAGTACAGCAAAAAAAAAAAAA